>JAQZBX010039565.1:0-10819 GCA_029593785.1 Cabassous unicinctus
TAATATATATAATAATATAATTAATATAAATAGCTCTTAATTGGTATACATGTAGATTGCTTCCAATATTTTGCTGTTATAAACAATGATTCAATTAATAAATTTATACAAATGTCAGTTTCCAAATAGGTAAGTATATGTGTAGAATAAATCCTCAAAAGTGAAATTTCCTGAAACAATTTCCGTGTGCTTTTTTTATTAGAGAAATTGTTAGCTTACCAAACAATCATGCATAATGTGCAGAATTCTCACACATCACTCCTCCACCAATACCCTGCATTGTTGTGGAACATTTATTATAGATGATAAAAGAACATCATCAAAGTATTACTATTAACTATGGCCCATAGCTTACATTTGGTATATATTTCCATACACCCCCCCTATTATTAACACCATGTATTAGTATTGCACATTTGTTATAGTTCATGAGAGAATGCTCTCTGTGTGCTTTTGATTTTTTAATATTGTCACATTATCATAGGGATTGTCAAAATTTATACTCCTACCAGCAATGTATGAAAGTACCTGTTTTCCCACAGCTATTTTTTCAAAGTTTTGGACTTTTCCCAATCTCTTAGATGAAAAGTAGTATATCTGTATAATATTAATTTGCATCTCTCTTTGTTATGTGTGAGGTCAGCCATCAGCTCATGTTAAAGAGTCATTTATATTTCCACTTTTGAACTCTCTGTTCATATAGTTTGCCCACTTTTTACTTTTCTATTGGGTTCTTGGTCTTGTATTACTGATTTTTAGGAGCTCTTTTTATATTAGGAAAATAAGCTCTTTGTGATTTAAATTGTAAACGATTATTTGCCAGTTTGTCATTTGACTTGCTTTTATGTGTGTGCTTCAGAAGTGTGTGTGTGTGTGTGTGTGTGTGTGTGTGTTTGTGTTTAATTTTGTTGAATTTGTCAACCTTTTCTTTTATGGCTTCTAAATTTTGAGTCATATTTAGAAATGCCTTCAGTAATCCAAGGTTATAAAGGGTTCTCTTATGTTTTTTTCTTACATTTCCCATGGTTTCATTCTGCATATTTAAATCTTTGATCCCTTTGGAAATTATATTGGTGTGAGATACAGATTAATAAATTATCTTTGACATAAGCAGGAGAACTAAGATGAAATCATCCTATAGTTTGGAATAAAAACACAATAAATCTATTACATGAATGATTTAGATTGGTTGTCCACAATGATTAATTAACCAAATCTCCTCTTCACTTTACATTATCTGTATATCTTCCAACTTTAACAAACTCAAGCTTCCAATTTTGTATTAACAAAGAGGAGTAACTCCTCACAAGGCAAGCCCCTTAATTATCATTAGTGTAATTCAGAATATACTAAGCAACTTTAGAGGTTAATAGAATTAGACACTACCAAGTACTTACTTGAATTCAATGTTCAAAATTTTAGTAACCGTTTGATGTCCCTGTATGCTGTTATGTATGTTTGTTTTGTATGTTCACAACTATTAATATACACTTACTGTTTATGTATGCTTATGTGTCTGTTATATACTTCAATATTTTTAAAAATGTAATTCTCCAAACATATTGAATATAATCATTTTCTCCCTGGACTTGAGGTACAAATGGCTAAGTTAATCTTAGCTCTGATCAATTCCATAATTATATATATTCCTAAGTTTCCTCACTGATTTCCAAATACATTGTGGTGAGAGGTAGAACTCAGTGTTGAGGGGGCTTCATTGTTAGATATCAGAGATGGAAGTTCCAAGATGATTTAGGACAAATTATCCAGAAAGTCAGGTTCATGGTAGAACAGGAAGGGAGTGAGAGTCCAGGAGACAGCAATGCATGTGAGAGAACCAATGATAGTGCCAAAATCAAGAATAAGTATAACTGAGAAATTCTAGCCTGCTTCCTCTTGTGGTGAAGACCTAACTCCAGATCTGATTTTCATCAGGGATTTCTATGTTTTGTAATCAGGTATGAATTAAAAGTCTGAACACTATGGTCTAATTAATAAATACAATTCATGGAAAAAAATTTTTTGGTAACCTAGAATAGTGGCAAGATGAAGAATC
This sequence comes from Cabassous unicinctus, assembly GCA_029593785.1. Taxonomy (NCBI): domain Eukaryota; kingdom Metazoa; phylum Chordata; class Mammalia; order Cingulata; family Chlamyphoridae; genus Cabassous; species Cabassous unicinctus. The sequence continues at coordinate 2,057 of JAQZBX010039565.1, forward strand.
ACCCCAAAATGAGTATAGGACAAAATTGAGTTGGACATAGATAATCTATGCTATGCTATGTAGATCAAGTGGAGTATAAAGGTCAAAAGGAAAGCATAATCAATAGATAGTGGTTCTGGTTTGAATTGGGAGAGTTTACTTTTCAATATTCTGCAGGGAAACAGCTAAAGGAGCAGGTGAAACAGGGACACAAAGGGTCTTGGTAATAAGAGAGCTTCTCAAAACTCCTGGAAAGATTTTTATTGGACAGGACACAAAACAGGTGTGAGATGTTGACAGAATTTGCCATCACTTTTAAAGGTCTACTTAGGGAAACCAAGTGTGAAAGAGCCCACATGTTGCTAAGATAAGACTATACAATGGAGCTGTTGCCAGAGTCCTCTATCTCACCCAAGATAACAGGCACTTAATGATGACTGGGCCAAGGGGAGCAGATGAAAAAGGGCAAGCCTCAGGCAACACTACTCAGTCCAGAGCAGGAGGGCCAGTGTGATCAGTAATGACCACTATGGGTGAAAGAATGTCACGGATTGGTGGTAACCTGTTAATTGCCCTCAGTATATAAGGACAAATTAATTCCACCGGGCTGTAGTCATGGAGTAAATAGCTTTTAGTGATGTTCTAAATATCACAGCAAAACATGCTATGCATATGGTTACATTAGTCATTTAAGGAGCTCCCAAAATACGGAGAGAATACTGGACTGGATGTCAAAAGAACTGCGAATTCATTCTGGCTCTACCACTTAGCTACCTAAATGTGTAAACTTGAGCAAATCACTTATCCTTTCTGGTCTTCTGTTCTGAATTATTCAGCTTTGCTCTGGTAATGAATAACTTTATTATAACTAACTATAAATTATGTAAAGTATATTATTATATAAATTACAAACTATAATGAAGTATAAAGTCTTGGGGGCTTACAACAACAAAGAACAAAGTTTATGTTTTACTTTCATGAAAACGTGAGAAAATGGATCAGACAGCTGTTTGTTCCAAGTTTCTTCTCCATTCCAGGATCCAGACTGAAGCAGCAGCCTCCCCTAGGACATGTGAACTCATGGCAGAGGGAAAAAAAATAGGGAGCTCTGAAAACCACATGATGACTGCTAAAGCTTCTATCTTAGTTTGCCACAGGGCTACAATGCAATATATCAGAAATGGGATGGTTTTTAAAATGGGAAATTTATTAGGGGTAAAAGCTTACAGTTCCAAGTCTGTGAAAATGTCCAAATCAAGCACCATCAGAGATGCTTTCTCATCAAAGTCAGCTACTGGTGATCCTGGCATCCTGCTATGTGGTGAAGCAAGATGGCAGCCGATCTCTGCCAAAGTCCCTGCCTTCCCCTCAAGGTTCACCACCTGCAGGAGCTCAGCTGTGGGCATATGGCTTGTCTCTTCAGGCTTGATTTGCTCTGTTGGCCCAGCCCCTTGGGGACATCTTTCTGTGTTTCTGTGCTCTGCTGATTTCAGTCTCTGGACCTCTCTCAGCCTCCTGGGACTTCTCTGTCTTCCTGCAGTTCTCTCTCTCACATGGCAGGATCAAAATGGCAGCCTCCTTTCTCTGTGTCTCTTTTCTCTCTGTGTTTTCAGTATATATAAGACCCAGCAAGGGGCAGATGTGGCTCAAATGGTTGAGCATCCGTTTCCCATATGGAGAGATCTGGGTTTGATCCCTGGGACCTCCCGGTAAAATAAAGAAAAACATAGAAGGTGCGTGAGCGCCATCAGGCCCTGAGAGTGGGTGAGCCCCCAGGCCCCATCAAAACCATGCAGCAAGATGATGACGTAACAGTAGAGAGACACGGGAGAAAGCCAAGGTGAGTTGCACCGAAAAACCAGGAACTGAGGTGGCGCAGGTGGCAGAACGCGTCTCTCCCACATCGGAGGTTCCCAGTGATCGAATCTCGGTGAAGACAGGAGGAGGAGGATGAAAGGAGAAGGGCAGGAAACAGACACAGAGAATTTCTCAACGAATGGACACAAAACAGCAAAAATGGGGGTGGGGGGGTTTAAAACGGATAAAAAGTAAATAAATAAACCTTTCAAAAAAAAAAAAAAAAAAGACCCAGCAAGAGAGTAGAGACCTAACTTGTGTCACAACTTCACTGATGTGGTCCAATCAAACTCTCTAAAGCAATCTAATTGAAAGAAATCTAATAAAAATGAATCTAATGCAATCAAGGGTACCATACCCACAGGAGTGGATTTAAGAACATAATATTTTGGGATTCAAAAAAGAGCTTCAAATTGTCAGAGCGTCTGCCTGGCCTTGGCATATATGATGTCCACTCACATGCCAATGGCCAAAGCAAGGCAACTTCAATGTCAATAGGGTGGAGACTCATACTCCTCCTATTACAGGTACTACATGTCACATGGCAACGGGGGGAAATAATGACTAATTTTATAGGAAAGGGGAATGAATATTTAGGAGCATTGATACACTCTACCACAGGTTCTGATCATAATTCTATCACTACTTCCTGAATTGAAACAAAATACTTTCTCTGATCCTCAGCTATTAAACGGAGGTTTGGCTTAGTGACCTCCATTGTCCTTCTGTTCTGCAGTTCTATGATTCTGAAATACTCGTTTCAATTTGTTTTCCAAATATGATTAGAAGAAAGAAATGCTCTATAAAGGCAGAGCTTCACTTACTATCTCTGTTCCTATGAGTGCCTAGGATATGATGAATGACAACCATAGTTGGTTTTAGTTAATTAAATTATTTCATTTTACTTAAGTAGTAAGTGATGGAGTTTGGATTAGAACCCAAGCCTATTGGATTCTCCCACACAAAAGATCTTGTATGTATAGATTTGCATTCCCCAAATTCATTTGGCAATACAATATTTTAACAGTTGTAACATATTGATGGAACAGCAATTGGAGCTCATGAGAAATAAGGTAGGCTTAGATTAACAGAGATATTGTAGAAGGGTCTCATGAAAAAATTAATTACAATTAGAAATGATCAAAATTTGATTCACATACAAATACACAATTGACATTGAAAAGCATCATAAACATATGCTGAATCACAAGATAGAAACCTAACATAGACTAGTGGTCACAATAGAAGTTATGGTGAAGCACCAGTTGTTGGGCCAACTTAGCCTGCACAGGAATGTGGCTTGTGTCATATCATCCTTCAAGTGACTTCTTGACATTCTTATCATATTGATTTAAAAAAAACTATCACGGAAAATAAAAACAGCTGTACCTGTGTGTTTGATTATTTCCTCTTATACATGTTCCAGTGTAGTTTTAGAATATATATTGCCAGTGCTGAGAGGGTTTTTTTTGTTTTGTTCTGAGAAACACCCGTTAATATCTCACAGAAGAGCAGTGAGGTTTTACTGTAGGTGGGAGTTTGTTTAGAAAACAAAAACATTCTAGCCTAAGGTTTTACTCAATCAACAATCTAATGCCTAAAGTGAACAGCTGATTGAGTACAATCTTAGACTAGTGATTTTTGAAAACTAGGTGCCCAGTTCTATGTGTAATCTTGAAGGAATGACAAAGACAAGTGAAGACTGCCTGGGACTCAGTGCATTTCTCCATTCTCACGCTTTGCATGTTTTGCTAAACATGTTTATTTACATCTGTGTGTCTCCCACTTTGAACTGTGAGCTTGGAGGGAGCGGGGGAGGGGGAGGACCTTGATTCCCTGCACATAGTTCGAGCTTAATAGATATTGATATGAACCGAACTGAATTCTATCTACCCTGAAAGGAACTACAATTTGGCTTGTTAAAAAAGACTTTTACATATAAGTCAGAAAGATGCTTTTAATAAAGTACTTGCATGGGTGGAATAAAAGACATTTTTTAAAACTTAATGAATAAATTGTTCTTTAGGGAACTTCATCATGAATAGGGCCTGCAAGAATTGACAGTCACAGAGGAGAAAGTAAATTAATTCCAGGAGGGCACAACAGTAGTGCTAAACGTTTATGAAATTTAGTCCAATACACTTAACAGTACATTTTCAATTCGACAGAAAGATTCTTTCATGCTCATACAAAAGACAATCACTTATCCTTCACCAACAACTGGGCTTTTCTGTCTGGTCTTTGTTTTTCAAGCCTACTAGAGTAGCTGGGCTCCAAGAATGAGCCCCCTCGCCTTGCAGATTCTCATTTTCTGGTATTCTTGTCCTTGTGTGTTCCCCTCCCACGTTGAACAGAACTGTAGAATTAAAAGGCAGTGGGTACTATGACGATGATGTGTGACTGATGAGGCTAGGTCATCAAGAACTCTGTGCTTCCCTTTGCTCCCTGGGCTTACCCTCTCTGGGGGAAGCCAGCTGCCACGTCGCAAGGACTCACACAGTGCAAAGGAGAGGTCCCCATGGTGAGGAATTGCAGCTTCTTGTCAACAATCAGGCATGTGAATGTGCCATTTTCCAAGTGAATTTTGAGCCCATAAAGCATTCAGATGACTGCTGCCTTGGTCAATATCTTGACTGCAACCTCTGAGAGATAGGAGCAAAGGTCACCCAGATTTCTGACCTTCAAAAACTGGGTAAGATAATAAATATTTCTTGTTCTTTTAATCTGCTAAGCTTAGGGTAATTTGTTATGCAGCAATAGATAATTAATGTATCTACTCCTACAGAGTGCCAAGGCCCCTGAGAGTTTGTGTTAAAATACACATTCTATAAAACAAAGCAAATCTTTCCGGTCTTCACTAACCTCATGCCACTGCTTGCCAACCAAATGCTATGCCCCTTTAGATCTTCTTCCTTGTTCCATTCATGACTGTGTACCTGGAATCCCTTTTCCACTCTCCTCATCTGGAAAACTTTATCATTCTTCATGACCCAGCTAAAAGAAGCCTTCTTTATCATTTAGAATCAGCTGCATGTGACTAAAGAACCCTGATTAGCAACAACTTAAAATGAGAGAAATTGTTGTTGTTGTCCCTTAGGTAAAGGAACACGGGGGGGTAAGCAGTTCCCCTGGTATCATGAATTTGTTACAAAAAAACTCTTGATGGGCATAGTTTTTTCTAACTCATGCCTCTGAATGTGGCTCCCTTCCTCATAGAGCAAAACAAGAGCCAGAGCACCAGCCTTCACAACTGGTGTCCAGGTGGCAAAATGGAGGTTGGAGGGAAAGAGGGACAAAGAATGTGTGCCAGTTGTTTTAAAATAAATTTTGTGGAAGTTGCCTGTAGCAGTTTGATATTATTTATGAATTCCGAAAAGAAATATAGATTATGTTTGTAAACCAGTCAGTTCCTCTGGCATGATAACACTTTGATTGTATTAGATTCAACTGAGATGGCTGATTAAATTATGTTAAGATTAGGGCTCTGATCCAATCACATCATTAAAGTGTGACTCAGCATCAAGTCCCAGACCCCTTGGTTGATAAAATAGACTCTCACATGGAAATAAGCACACGGAGAAGAACACAGAAGCATATATGCAAGAAGAGAGAATGCTCCATAGACATAGCCCTGGGAAGAGAGATGAACCTGATAGCCTACAGCTGACCTTGTGGAGAGAACAGAACAGCTGAACCCATAAAGAAATGAGCCCCGGGGAGAGAGACGAGCCTTATGCCAGCCTACAGCTGAGATTGGAAGAAGCTGGGACCACAGAGCCTTAAGAGGAAGGGCAAAGGCTGAACCCTCGCAGAAATCACCAGCCACCTTGTGTCAACACGTGGAAACCGACTTTGGGTGAGAAAATACCTCTTATGGTCCCTTGAGTTGGACTCTTTAGGGTCTGGTAACTGAAAGCTTCTACGCTTTATAAAAGCAAACAGAGTTCTGGTACTTTGCATCAGCACCCCTTGGGCTGACTAATACACTGCCATTCAACATTTCCAGTTATATCTCACCAGTCACAACCTAGTCAAATGGTCACACCTCATCTGCAAGGGGGCTGGCAAATGAATTATATTCTGGGTGGCCCTGTGCCCAGCTAAAAATTGGAAATTAGGGGAATTCTAATACTAAGGAAGAGGTGGGCAGGTTCACTCTGGTGATGTTGGAGTAGATAGGAACAGCCTTGACCCTTGTGTCCCCTGAGGTTCCTTGCATCCTCTATTGCAGGAGTTTGTAAACTTTTTTTGCTCCACGGACCCCTTTGCCAGTCAGGTGAAAACCACAGACCTTTTCTCAGAATGTAGCGGCAGATAGTTTTATGATACTCAATATTGGAAGTCAGAGAAAATAAAGACAATAAGTTGTTTTTTTTTTTTCAATTCAAGCTTACGGAACCCCTGAGATCCTTCCACGGATCCCTTGGGGATCCCTGGATCCCTGGTTAAGAACCCCTGCTCTACTGGGTCTCACTAGCCTGTGAATGCCTCCAATGGGAGAATTATTTGCCTTTAATGGTCCAAAGGACATAGTGAGTTTTTAATTAAAATGTGTTGAATGATTGCACAAATCATAAATGGATGGTGTGTCAGCTGAACTCCTCACTTTTACACTTCTTAACAGAGGTAGACACCAATAGTCTTCATTTCTATGAAAATGTCAAGGATCAGTCCAACAACATGCCTTGTACTCAGCTAGTCAGTCATTAATCTAGGATCTCATTTATCATGAACTTCCTAGGACATTTGCTTTTGTCCTTGAGGACACTTTAATCTTTGTTGTAGGACAAAATGTTGTAGCAAATGCTATTCTGCTAAATCCTTTACTTTAGTCATATTTGATCACAAAAGCAGTAATTTAGAATGTGAACTTCATCTGAGAAAAGGTGGTGTAACACAACCTAGAGGTATACTGAATAGGTATAACTACTTTGGAAAGCAATGATAGTATTTGGAAATCATTATAAAAATGTTCTTTCCCTTTGTCCTAGTCATTCCAATCCTGGCAATTCATCCTAAAGCAATAGAGGGTTCAATAGGGGGAGTTTTCACTTGATAGGTATAGAGTATTTGTAAATAAAAATTCTAATTAAAAGAAAAACAACCCCCAAAACCCCTTAAGTCCTAGGATGTTTCTTGCTATATTATTTTAGGATATTAGCAAATGAAATTGCACATTCACTATTAATGCAACCTTGCAAAAATATGTGTATTGAGAAATAAGAAAACAGAAAATAAGAATAGTTTGGGGGAGTGGATGTGGCTCAAGAATAGAGCACCTGCTTCCCACATGGGAGGTCCCAGGTTCGGTCCCCAGTGCCTCCTAAAAACAAACATGCAAACAAATGAAAAAACCAATTCAGGGGAGTGGATATGGCTCAGTGGTTGAGCACCAGCTTCCCTCATATGAGGTCTGAGTTTCAATCCCTGGCTCCAGTACCTAAAAAAAAAATTGTTTGGTAGGGTGGTGAGTTATAGATATTTTTTCTTTAAAAAAAATGTTCTTAATGCTCTTTTGTGGTCTTAACATAAACACACAATAAAAATTCTGTGCGAGTGATAACTGGGTGATGCAAGATGTGTTTGGAGTGGCTGGAACAAAGCAACACTATAAAACGACCTCACTGTTTCCCTAGGCCTTATATTCTTGGATTTCTCCAACAACCAATAGTAAATATTTCTCATTATTAGCATTGTGGATATGCATGAATAGAAGTGGGTCTTAGTGGATCTCAGGTATGTACCTCCATCTAATAAAGAACAGGTATTTTTTTTGAGGGAACATGAAATGAACCATTACTTAACTTTTTGTCTTGTCTTCCTTGGAGATCAAATACAAGTTGACTTTAGAGCTCTCAGTTAGTAGCCCTAAATCATGTAGGAGAGCCAAAGGCTTAATCTGTTTATCCTTGGTTTCTTCATTTGCTTTGCTTAGATTAAAATATGTTTATATATATTTCACCAGGATTTATACGATGAAAAATTATGTTGTAAATCTAGTAAATATTTTAGATCAATTTGACTAGAATTATCTCCTTCCTTTTACCCAAATCATGGGATTTATCCCTGTGAGCATCCCATTATAGAGTGTTTTGCTAGGATGAAAGAAACATCATGTTTGGCATTATTTGAAAAGTTGATAGGATTTTAGAATTCTGCCAGGAATTGAGCAGTTGGTTGCCCGAAGGCTGATGGATGATCTTTCAAGATGTTTTCCAGTTCTCTGAGATTACTTAAAGTATGCACAGGTGAGCAATGACATGGTTTCATAGTGTGACTTTAAAAAAAATAAGCTTTATTTAGATTTATTTTACATACATAAAATTTATACCTTTTAAAGTGTACAATGCAGTGGTTTTTTAGTACATTCACATAGTCATGCATTCATCACCACTGTCTAATTTTATAGTATTTTTATCACCTCAAAAAGAAACCCCATAACCCATTAGTCACCACTTCCCATTCCCTTCAACTCCCAGCCCCTGGCAACCACTTATCTACTTTCTGTTTCTATGGAATGTGAATGCAGTCACGGCCACTGGGTTGATTATTAGAGTTTATACCCAGAGACACGCACAGGACAATCACATATGTGTGTATATGTGTGTGTGCTTGTGTGTATGTATGTTCAGAGACTATGAGTGAGGCTCTTTTAGACTGCAAGGAATAGAGACACACTGGCTTCAGGTGCTTTCAGGTGTTAGAAATATATTATAAAGACAGAAGTGGAAGTATGGAAGAACAGGAAATCATCCCTGCAGGCCACAAAGGGACCTGAAAAGTCACAAGGAGACATATGTGGAATGGTTAGGCTGTGGGCCCTGGACCCAGCTTGCCTGGATTTGCACCAGGGCATCCTCATCCACTCCATGAGTGACTTTGGCATGCCACTTAATAAAACCTTGCTCCTTGCTTTTCCCTTTTCCA
>JAQZBX010039565.1:10919-23091 GCA_029593785.1 Cabassous unicinctus
TTTTTTTTTTTTTTTTTTTTGGAAAAAGCTGACTATTGGCTCTGTTAGTGGTTTATACATTAAGATGACTCAGCTTAATCTCTAAGAATCACAGTTTCTTCCTACTCACTTTCTACCCCATGCATTCCGTTGCCTCATGGTTTCTGCTTTATTGCCTTTTCTGTGGTTTTCTCTCGGCTTCCTCATCACTCCACCAACACCAACGCTTACCTTCAATAACTTTTGTCAGAAAATCTGACAGATTTGATGAGTTATAATAGAACATAGAGTGTCTGTATTGACCACATCAGCCCTGCCCTGAGCCAGCCTGTGGCAGCAGGGCCACATTGCACGGAGCCAAGCACATGCGTGCATACACTCATGTACATGCACGCGCACACACATTTAGGGAGAGGGCTGGGCTTGGTGAAAACTCCAAAGCTTCTGAAAACAGGGAGGTATAATATTCAGACACTCTATGGAGAACATGGAATGTCCAATAGACTGCCATGACATGGTTTTGAAAACATTTGTGATATATTTTGTTAAGTGAGAAAAGGACAACACAAATTTATACAACACAATTGAAACAATTGGGGACAATAAGAAGAAAATATAGAACTTTTTCAAAACTCTTATTGTGATTTAGGCAATGAGTCAATGCTGATATTTTTCCTTTCTAACCTTCTGTATAACTACATTTTAAATGTGTAGAAACTGCTTTATACAATGTACTTTATACTATAAATAAATAAATAAATAAATAAAAGCATTCTTTAAAATGTACCTTTTCTCTATCTATAAGCTATGCAGAAGACAAGCAGAGAGTTGTAGTAATTACTTAGGTAGTTTAGGCTTGGGATTTTATCATTGAGAAAGAGAAAAGCATGATAGAGAGGATTTCTTGTGTGGCTTAATTCTCTTTCTCTTTGCCTAATCAACACAATTATGTAGTCCTCATCACATTTATTTTCATGGACATGGAGACTACATAAAGTTCTTGGTTCATTCTGCTGATTCTGATGACTCTTCAAAATAGAGTTTAAAAAATATCTATGTACTTGGGGAAATCTATGACATATGGCATATAGTTTATTTTCCAGCTGTTTTCTGTTAACCTTGACTCTGTGGGAATTTTTTCCCCAAATAATTTATATATCAAGGCAGGATGCAGTTAGTAAGGAGTTGTATTTTGGATGTGAGGATGTTAAGACACAGAGCATGCAAAGAGAATTATTTTAGCACATTGAAGATGGGTGACTGTTTATCATTGTTAATTCCTTCTCACTCTCCCTCTCTTTGTCCTCTTTTGCCTTTATCGAACATCCACATATGCTCTGTTTTGCCCCCATCTGATGGACTTATGTTTTGAGAGTAATCCTAAACCTCTATGGGACAGAGAGGCACCCTTTGTAAAGTCGCAGGATCTCCACAGAGCAATTAATTAAAAACAGCAGGTCTTACCTGATGTCTCCTGGATGACTTTTAATTATGCTAAATGCCCTACTTTTCCTAATGAGGGTGTTCTGTGAATCCTATGCATGGTTTCCCCATACTGCCCTTGCAGACAAACCCTGGGTCCAGCAGGACTGCTGTTGCTTGCCAGACCAAATCCTTTCTCAGCAACAAAGCCTGCCATTGTGTCCCCCATGCAGCTCCACTGATCTTTCCCAAAGGGCCTTTTAGCACATGTGCACACTTATTTCCATTCCCTGATGTGCTGAACACAATGTAGCCGAAGAACCATGGTAACTTGCCTTCACTGCAGACTGTGACACAAGTGTGTCTAGCGTTCTCTGAAAGCCCTATCAGGCAGCTGGACTCTGTGTATGTGTGTGTGTGTGTGCGCGCGCATGTGTGTGCCTGGTCGGGGGAGGGCAATCTGCTGCTTTTGTTGGAAGGTGAGTGTGGAATAAAGAGCTGAAGAAGTGACAAGGTGTCAGTGTCCTCATTGCCTCAGCGGTCCAGGGGTCTCATCCCAGCCCACAACCTGATGTCCAAGGGCTTGAAAAAAAACTTTCCTCCTGGCTAATTTCCAACTGTTTCCAAGTACACTTGAGAAAGTTCCATGTGTTTTTTTTTTTTTTTTTCACGTAGCACCTGCTCTTACAATCCAAAAGCAACATTTTTTCTTCTCCATTATAGTGTACATCTGTTATTTTGCTGACATGGAGCTAGCATAACAATTAGATTCATTGCTTGCCCGATACGTTGATTCCAGCTAAGCTTAAATGACCTCAATGTATTCACTGAACATTTATCCAATGAGAGAACACATGAAGAAATCCTGTCTATAAAGGCTTTATTGGGTTAGATCAGTGGCATGTCTTTAATATAAGCTTGTTTCATTTCAAGGCAATGATGAGATGAAATTAGAAAGCCTGAATGATGGGCAAGACAATGAAAGGTGTCTGGAGGTCATTTTTATTTTCTCTTAAGTAAAAACAAATTTTGAAAAGGTACTTTTAAAAATTCCTAAATTTTCTTTCTGCAGAACAATTTCAACAAATGGAGACCTTAATGGGGTGATAGTGGTTTCTTTTCACTTCTTCCTAATAGAGAAAACAAAGAAATAGGTTCTTCTTTCGAGATTTTTTTCTTCTTCTTGGAATGAAAAGCAAAATTGACTTTTCTGTACTCAGGCAGGGTGGCGAAGAGTAAGAAAGGAAGGCAATTTGAAAACATACATCTTGGTCTAACCCCAGATACTGTCTTTGTGTGAGGCTGTGTAGTGTATAATACAGTTATAACATCTGAGAGAAACAGAGCAAATAAACTGGCTAAAGGGCTACTATATCTAGAGACGCTGAGCCTTAAAAGAGAAGTTGGCACTGGAGATGAAGAAAGTTCAGAATTGATAAAAGAAACTTGTAGACACCAAAATTTGGTATCAATTCTGTTTAAAAAGTTTGCTTCAAAGTTGATTAAAAAAAACAACAACGTGGTGAAACTTTTTTGCCCATAGAAATACTGATAAACTTAAATTCCATCCAACACATGTAACTGAGTGCCTCTTACGTACAAAGCTTTGCGCTAGAGGCTGCAGGAGATCAAAGATGAATAAGTCAGCCTTCTTGAGGTGCTTATAGGCTAATTGCAAAAGGCAGAGGTGAAGAAGGATAGGCATGTACCGGAAAACTGTAGTACAAGGCACAAATCCCATAGTAAACATGCTATTTTCAAAAAGTACTAGTGGCTTCAAAATATAGAAAATGTACTATTTGATAAAAGGTTGGAAAATATTTCATGGAGGATATGGTACTTTACATTTTTCCTTGAAAAATGGATAAGATACCAAGCCATAGGAAGGGATACTTCAGGTCAAGTTAACAGGGTGAATTAAGGCAGGAAATTTCAAGTCATATTATTTTCTCCAGCAGATCCATAGAGGCCTAACATATAATGTATATTTTATAGTACAATTAGCATTATATACACACACACAGATACATACATGAATTGTAACCTGACCTACTATCACACCATCATGAATATTGTCCCTATGCAAAATAACTTATGAGATCATCAATGAGGGAAGAATATTAAAAGGAATGGCTTGTTTTCCAGGGCCCTGGGAACACCTCTGGTATATTTTGCCATTTGTAGGTATGAAATATTTAAAAGTTTGGTAGTTATTTACAAAGTTTTAAAATATTTATCTCAAGCATTCTTTCAATGACAGCTATTGAGCACCTATGATATAAACCATATCTAGACACTGGAGATGCAACTATGAACAAGGCAAACTCCTCACTATCATGGAGCTAAAGTTCTAGTGGCGAGAGATGGTAAACAAATGAACAAGTACATATATTATATGCCAGGTACTGATAAGACCCATGGGAAAAATTACTTAGGTAAGGGGGAGGGTTGGTCATAGGAGATCAGACATTTGAACAGAGCCTTAAGGAAGTGAGGGAACAAGCCAGGCAAATATTTAGAGGGAAAGCATTCCAGGTAAAAGCAAGTGCAAAGGCCCTGTGGTCTTTGTGTACTGGGGTGTGAAGACCAACTTGATCAGTTTGGCTGGAACTGAGTGGAGGGGATTGAGGTCTGAAAGTTTGGAGGGTGGGGTAGATCCTATAGTGTTTAAAGTCACTGTAACTATTTTGGCTTTCATTGGAGTGCAGTGGAGACATTGGATGATCAAAAGCAGGGTAACACGATCTGACTTGTGTTGATTTAGATGAGGGTGACTTGCACCAAGGTGGCAGTGGCAGAGTAGGACGAAGTGGGCATAGTCTGGAATACTCTGAAGGAAGAGTCAAGAGGATTTGGTAATGGATTGGAAATGGTGAGTGAGAGACAAAGAGAAGTCAAGGATAACCTGAAGGCTATTTGTTTAAACACCAGGAGGAAAGGAAAAGATCAGTAGGGAATCTATTAACCAAAGCTAAATCATAATCTCCAAGGTTGACTGAAAGTTATATGTATAAAGCCCTCCTTGGATCTGGATAGGTTCTTCTCAGGTTATACGTATTAAAAAAATACCCATGTGCTCACTTCGGCAGCACATATACTAAAATTGGAACGATACAGAGAAGATTAGCATGGCCCCTGTGCAAGGATGACACGCAAATTCATGAAGCGTTCCATATTAAAAAAACAACAACAACCCAGTCTATGAAGTTTAGCTATAAGATATTCAGATAGCAACAGACATAGCTTTGCATTGTCTCACCGAAGGAATGGTTCATTGGATGATCACTAGAAAACAGCCAAATGAAAAAAAAAACAACTTTCCCTCCACCCACTTTCCACTTTGGGAAGTATATCTTACCAGTTAAAGAGGAAGGAAGAAGTCTTGGTTGTGTGTTTATGTGTCTCTGTGTCTCTGAAAGATGGGTGGCCTTATTATTTAATGGCAGTCATAATACCATAGAAGTATCAGTAAAATTTCTGGCCCAAGGACATAGATGAGTAGGACTTCCTGATTGCCATTCCAGGGTAGAGACACCAGGAGCATAATCTGTGTTAAGTAAAATCTATAGCATATTCCTGAATTATTTGGAGACATATTTCTTCTGAAAGAGAATGAGCCATGAAGCTCTGTAACTATAATCATTAGTTATAAAAAATTATTTGTGGTCAAGGATAATTTTATTTTGGCACAGGGGATAATTAATGCAACGGAATTATGAGCCTTGAAAATAAACAAATCGGTAATAATTAGTTTGAAAGAGGGATGTTAAAATACAGGATCTAGGAAAGTGGGTGGGTTGAGTGGAGAGGAAAAACTCAAATGTGAGAGAGAAGTGAGAGGGCATGAAAGGCAAACTCACTCTACTTTGCTATTTTTGCCCAGGATCAACCTTAGCCCAGTGCACCTCCTTCCCATTCCGTGTGCAGGAGAGCCCTGTAGCTTCCTGGCTCCCCCTCTCCCAGCAGCAAAAGTGGGGTAGGTGAGTAAGAGGAAATATCCGCAAGTTTATGTCACACACATTCCACCCCCTAGAAAGCCACTGAGTTATGGACGTCTTCTTTTTACAGCAAATATATCATATGATGAAGCCTATCAGTCTTGTTAATTAGTTAATGAACTGCCCAGGGGAGGATTGGAGAGCAAGCATTTGTGGTCTATTCTGTATCAGGTAATTTACACATGCCGTCTCAACTGTCACTTTACTTATCCTTGTTTTAAAATGTTTTAAATTGCACAGATGAGACCAATGAGATTCAGGGAGGTTGAGTGACTTGGTAGGTGGTAGAGACTGGGTTTGAAACAAACTTTACCACCTTATGACTCCAGAGTAACTTAAATAAGCTATGGATATTTTAATTTGCAGTGGAGAAGGGTGTGGAATGAGAACTACTTTTGCAGAATGTGGACACTATTGGCAGGACAAAGCGCAATGGCGGCATGGGAACACCTTTGACACTTGATACATGTGCTAGCCGTCAGGTCATACAGGCTTCCCGTGTCTTGGTTTCCTAAATTCCAGTGAAAATCCATGCTTGTTTTGTGCATCCAATGAGATCATACTGTTACCAGATGGCTCTGGTTTCTGGGCTTCTAGGTTCTTGGCTTATGTCACATAAAAAAATTTAAGGCTATGTCATAAGACAGGTAAGGGAGTAAAGAGTCTGTTAAGTAACAAGAAAACAAGAAAAGTACACGGTCCGAGGCATGGGTGCAGGCATACTGCAGGGTGAGTTGCGTGTTTGGGGCCCCAGGTCAGGGCTTTTTAAAGTCTTTGCTTCTCTCTTTTCATAATGTTGGGGTGGGGCCCCAGATGTTTGCTGTTCTGATTGGTTGCCCTGCCTGTCATTTCTTAGGGGGCCAATGGGAGGCCTCGTGAGGATATCCAGGGCTTTCCCTCTTGTTCCAAATGAGAGTCTCATGGCTGGGGTCTCCTGAGATCCCTCAGGAGGTTTCTGGTTGGGGCCTCATGGCCATGTTGTTTGCTAGCCTCAGCCTCCTTCCCCCTTTCCCTATACCAACCTCCATCAATACAAAGGACTTCTTAATCTGTAAACTAGTATATGTTAATATCGTTAATAATAGTAACATATAGTGCTTTAACATTAATAAGGGTGGAAAACAAAGTGGAAGCTTTGGACAGCTATTGGGCAATGTATAATCAAGGAGAAATGCCCCTGAAGATGGAGAGGTACAGTGAAGGAAATTGGGATTTGCAAGAGATAAGCTCCCATCCCGAGCATTTAGTCTTCAATTTATTTACCAAATTTTCCTTGAGTGCTTCTCAAGTCAGGTACTAAGTAGACACTGGAGGTCACCAAGATGAACAGAAGTGATTTCTGTCCTGGGCTTAGGGAGATAGCCCTCAGGGCAGCAAGGGCTTTTAAGCCGCTGGCCCCAGGGAAGCAGATGCTGCTAAATCTGAATCACTGGTCATGCCACAAAAGTGACGAGGAGCATGGGGAGTTAGTGCACAATGGGTCAGGAGTTTCTGTGTGGGGCGATAAAAAGTTTTAGTGATGGAAGGTGGTGATGGTAGTACAATACTGCAAAAGTAATTAAGCCACTAACCTGGCACCTTTTGTATTACTTATATATGTTACCACAATTTTTTTAAAAAGTGAGTACGTGCAAATCATTCACACCAGGAAATAATTCACACCAGAAAAATCCAGTAAGCTTTTACAAAGACACAGGAGATCCTTTCAGAACACAACGAAACAATGCACAGTATGTAAACAGAGCTTTCAAAGGAGTACAATTGGGTGGTAATTATTTATGTTATAGAGGACTTTTTTGCTTTGCTTAAAAGATTTCATCAAAGAGTTTCTTTGACTATGAAGCTGTCTCAGTGCTCTGTAACATACGTCCACAGAGGATGAACCACTTGATTGAGAGCTAGCTGGAAAAAGCCCTCACTGCGGTGTTAGGACACCATGTAAAAGATCAGTCAGCCAAGAAGGTGAAGGATTCAAGCTGATGAGGCAACTGCAATACAATTTGCGAAAATGAAGCTTTTGTTAAATTTCAGGAATTCATTCTTAGTTGAAAATGAATTATTCTTGGTCAGATACCTACAGACATGAGGATACATTTATGGCAAGCTGGAAGAATTGTGGAAAAAAAGTTAAAGAACCTAATTATAGTTTCCTCTACTTTCAAGTATACAACTACCTCGATAGAGTTCTACATGTATTTAATAACCTCTCATATCTCCCAACAGATATTTTGGACCCTGGGAATTGGCACATGTTCCACTGACTGAGCCCCTCTGGCCTACTCCTGGCCATGTGTCTTTCACACCTTCATTTCTGAAGTTCTTTATCAGACCTTAAAACATGGCCACTGGCTTGGGCGAATCAACATGGTCAAGTTGGAAGAGACTCTGGATGAAAAGTTAGGAAAGCTTGGGTCTTGTCACAGCTCTACCATTAACCAGCTATTTTGGCAATTCATTTAATCTTCATTTTCCCTTAATTAAAATGAGAGCAGAGTTTCATAATTTTCAATGATTCCACACAATTAAAAAATTCTAACCTGTCAACTCACTGCTTGAGATGCTGTTTTAGGACTCTCCTAGGGAGCCGATGTGGCTCAGTGGTTGTGCTCCACCTTTCCACATACGAGGTCCCGAGTTCAATCCCCAGCCCCAGGACGCCAAAAAAAAAAAAAAATTCTCCTATTCTTTATATCTAAGCTTAAAACCTTCTCCTTCCAAACAGATTCCTGAGGAAATCCAAATTGAAATGGACAAACACTGCCAGAAGCAGTGTTTTAGGGTTTCCCTTCCTTTCCTTTCTTCCTTTGCTGATTTGCCTATCTCTTAACATCACTCTGGTTTCTCTGAGGCTCTTTGTTTTTTGTCCTTGCAGTGGTGCTGCACTTATCACGAACGTTTCATTATTTCACTGAAAAAGATATTCACCAAGCACCTCTATGCCTTCCCCAAGCCCTCTGATCAGACTCTAGCAAATTGTTCCAGTTTCCACACAGCCAGCGGTGCTGTCCAAGGCTGCGGGCCTTTGTATGTGCTGTTCCCTTGCCTGGACAGTGTCTCCAACCCGCCATCCTTGAAGAGCCCTCTCAATATGGCTTCCTCAGCAACGCCTGCCCCAAAGGACTTCCACTTGTGCATTCCTCGCAGTGCACTGCAATTGTTTGTTTACACATCTGTTTCCTCAACTGGACTCAGAGCTCCCAGAAGTCGGAAATCTCATCTTGTTCAACTTTGCCGTTTCCTGTTGGCTGCAGGGAAGTCCAGAGCCAGAGTGGTGGCCCACCCCAAGCAAGTATGTGGCCTTTCGGGGAAGGAGTTTTCCGGCCTCCACATTTGCCCCTCCCTCTCCTTCACTAGGCCTAATCTCTCTTATCTGCTTCTAATTCCTCTTATCTGGCAGCATCATTTATATCTTTGTAAGTTATGGCAGAAATTTTTAAACAATTTAGGGAGGTGAATGTGGAAAACATTCATCTATGCTTTCCTAGGACTTAACACAGTACTGGTACCTGGAAAGTACAAAACACTAAATAAATATGTGCTTAATAAATGCTATAACAATAATAACAGCAACAATTGGATGTTATCATGGACTAGGCATTGTCCTAATGCAGTTTATATGTGTCAACTCATTAAGTTTTCCCAATTTAGAAGCAGAAACTATTATTATCCCCATTTCATAAATAAGGAAACCGAAGCTCAGAAAGTTTAAGTGACCAGCACAGGCTACAGTTTGTAAGTGGCAGAGTCAGTATTCAACCAGAGGTGATATGACGGGAAGAAGCTAATTTACGTACCAGCTGAATCTTCTGGGGTTTTCATAGCTGATAGTTATGCATGTTCATTTAATGAGAATCATGGGTCAGATACAATTTGGGTTTCACATGCAAGTGAATGTGTGATGGTTTCATTCTTTCTTTTACAAATATGTGCTTTATGGGAGTTTATTTGGGGAAATGTCACCCAAGAGCTACTCTACTCTTCCTCCTGTTTGGGAAATATTGACACCAGGAAACATGCACTGAGCAGCACAGGCTCTGTCTCCTGTCAAACACATGTCAAAGGCAGCATGTGGAACCCTTTGGCGATGCAAAAAGTGTGGGGTCAAAAGCGAATTCTCTAGCCCTCATTTCGAATACAGGGCTGTGCAACATGAAAGATGCTTCTTGAATTCTTTCTTAGCTGACCTACTGAACCCTTTTAGAGACCCTGAGTTCCAGGTCTTTGGGTGAAGTGGGCCTTGCTCTGGAGGAGAGACAAGAGGAAGAAAGTTTCCTTCCCCTTTCTTGACTTGAGGGTCAGCTTCCTTAAGCAGTTCTTGCTTTTCGCAGCCTTATAACCTCTTCTTCCGCTTGGAAATCGCCACTCCCCTTTCCAGCCATTATAACTAGCCCTGGGCCTCCTCTGTCAAATGAGGCTGATAATAGTATCAACCTTACAAAGGAGAAACAGGAAGGTATAGGTTGTGGGGTGAGCTGTGCAGGAAGGGGGGTGGGGCCCCTAAGGAAGACATTGGTGCTGAAGCTTGGTGATGGGCACGGGAGAGGTGGGCTATTTCACGTAAGAGCCCTGACTCCAAAGAGAGCAAAGGCCTGCTGATTCCAAAGCCCATGCTCTTCCTCAAGCAGCAAATGGAGAGTGACTCCTGTGCTCCAGGGGCAGGTGGAGGCCACCAAGGGGCTACTAAGGTGAGCTGGGGACAGTGAAGCCAGCCATGATCCAGTGAAGCCAGGCTCAGCTGGTGTCCAGATTGTGATCCCTACTGCACAGATATTAAGAATGGGCCACTGGCACGATGGCCTCGTTATATTATATTATACAAGCTTCAATCATCCATTGGATGTTTTTCTATGGTGACCAGAGAGTCTAATCTGTGCATTTGTATATCTGATATTTTATTCTTCAGATGCGGAATGGTTGGCCCCATCACCCTGATAAAAGAGCAGACCAGCACTGAGTCACCCTTAGGTGGGGCAATGTTGGTTAATTTGTCACTGTTCTCATGAGACTATCTCCACAGTAAAATCAACAGTCAGATACTAGGAGGGACCTTGGGAGCCATATAATCCTTTCCTTGGCTTCTCAACAATCTCAGACAGATAAGGAGATTAAAGCTCAGGTAGTGATTTGAGCCACTGAATAAAGGGGTTTAGAGTCTGTTCCCATTTCCAGCTCTGCCCTTTGCCATTAGCTGACCAACTGATCATGGACAAATCTCTTAACATTTTAAACCTTAAAGTGGTGCTTTTTGAGTTCAACAAACAGACAGACAAACAAAAACCAACAACAGCAAGAAAAATCTTTTACTCGTCCATTCCTGCTTTGTAAACAGAGAAGGACATGCTTACAAATGGCTGTGCTGTTTCTTTTGTGAGAGGAATTTTCTAAATGACCAGCTTCAAGCCCAGCACACTGAGTCTGCAGACAAGCCTGGCTACATCACTCATTTCAGAGGTGTCTACATGGGAGTGGAGGATTGTAACTCCGAAGGAAAGACAGGTGGTGCTGGCCATAGGCACAGACATAGTGTCTCCAGGGAAGCTATGACAAACATCACCAATGGGTTGGCTTAAACAACAGGAATTTGTTCCCTCATGGTTTTGGAGGCTGGAAGTCCAAAATGAAGACCAACTGACCCTGTGTTCTCTCAGCGCCGATAGCATTCCGGTGCTTGCTCGCTGCTATTCTCAGGGTTCCTTGGCTGGCATCTCTGCCTCTGTCACATGACTTCTCCTTCAGGCGTCTATTACTTTCGCTCAGTCTACTGTGCTTCTTTCTAGTTCTCCTCTCCTTCTAAGGGCTTTGGCCATGAGGGCTAAGACCTACTCTGATTCAGTTTGTCCTTATCCAAAAGCGATCTTGGAAGATATTGTTCACAAGTGAGTCCACACCTGAACTAATAATCACCTCTTCCAAGGTCCTAGTTACAAATGGATTCAAACCCCCCAGTAATTAAGATTAAGACTTGGCTTGGTGGGGAACATGATTCAATCCCAAACACAGTGTTCACTGTGATACATTTGAGAAGGCTAGAAAAGCCCGTCTGACTAAAATTACCTCAGATAAGCCCAACCCTCAAGAATCCATTCCCTTGGGTTACGAGCTAACCTTTTCAAACAGAACCATTTTTGGGCCTGATAACTCAGAGCGGGTCTATCAATCCTTCACACCTTACTGTGACTTTGCTGAATGCAAATAATGAGAATTCCCTGAGGAAAAGGAAGACTTGAGTGGGGACCTAACACAAAGATTCTGTCCTCCCAGAGCTTGAGAAGTGAGGCCCTCCCTACTCTAGAGAAGGGTAGATTAAGAAAAGGGAAATTGGAGAGCAATAATGGCAAAATCGAGTTGTTTGACTATTTCCTAAAGTGAAAGGTAAGGTTATTTAACTAGATAGGAAGAAATACACTATAATTATATGATTATTTTCAACTTTTATTTTCTTCTTTCTCCTAATTTTTTTTTAGGAGGTATGGGGGATTGAACCCCAGACCTCGCACACGCGAAGCAGGCTCTCAACCACTGAGCTGCACACACTCCACTCTTCCTCCTTTTAAAAAGGTATTGTAACACCTAAGTCAGATTTTCTAAGTAAAATCCCTGAATCCCAAGTGAGCGAAAACTTTGCCTTGGCTGACAACATGTACAGAGAAAGTTAGCTATGAGCTCTATCCACTGAGTTCAAAGGCATTTGTTGGGGCCCTTTTCATGCAAAAAAGTTTGGAAAAATTTTCTTATTTTGAACAGAGACTTTTAAACCGCCCCCCCCCCCCCCC
>JAQZBX010039566.1:0-22994 GCA_029593785.1 Cabassous unicinctus
TGCATCAGCCCACCGCACCGCTCAGGCCGCCGTGCCCTCACAAGGAGGCCTCGGGACGCGAACCCGGGCCTCCCACATGGCAAACGGGGGCTCTATCCACTGAGCCACACCGGCTTCCAACAATATATTCTTCTACAGTACCAATCTAGTTAGAGATGAAGGAGAAAGTATATGGTTTAATCTTTAAAACTGGTGCTTTACCTTAGCTGAGAAATGGCCTGTCCTTACTAGCAAGTCAAGTATGTAATATCTCCTTTTCAGAAAACAGGTGATATGTTACAAGTTCCCCCAAATTTACATATGTGACTCTATGCAGTTACTACTTAAAATCACATATACTTTTGCTTCTTTTATGTGTGGTTTTTATGCGACAGCTTTGGGGTGTCCTAGACCAGTGATGTTCAATGAGGGGTCCATGGGCCAGCTGTGTCAGTGTCACCTGGGGCTTGTTAGAAGTACAGACTCTCCTGCCTCCACCCCAATCTGAAGAATTAGGATAAGGGTGGGGCAGGAATCTAAATTTTAACAAGCCCACCAGGTGATTTGAGAAGCACTGTTCAAGGACATAAACATGCCTTTTTGACAATCTACCTTCCCTTCTTTGCCTTCTCCCTCTGCACCTATTAGTCTACCACATTTTACATAAATCAACACATAAATCTTTAAGCTAACAAAAAACAAGAAGTAATAAAATTAACAATATGAAATAGATCACAATTGATTCCATTATATTTCCTAGATACCTCAATTTGTTAAATCCGTTTTATACATGTATCTATAGGAAAGATGCAGGGCCAATAGTCCCAACATCTCAAAACAATGGGCACTTAAAAAAAATTCTCCTTTAAACCTTACAACTGTAGTAGATGATACTAATAGCTAATCCTTAAATACTTCTTACTAGGTGACAGGCACTTTTCTAAGAGGTGTACTGGCATTAACTCACCAGATCCTCACAACATACTCAGGAGGTGCATTTCTTAACTCCATTTTACAGATGGGAAAATAACACTCAGAGAAGTGAAGTCAATGGGCCAGGGCACATCTAGTAAGTAAAAAAGCCAGTATTCAAAGGCAAGCATCTTAGCTCCAGAGGTCAGGTCTAAATCATTAAGTTCACCGACTTTATTGTGAATATATTTATATTATTTTACTGGTGAGAAAGATGAAAGGTCAATGCTCTCCTAAGTTTACAGAGTTCCCAAGTGGTAACCCAGTTCTATCTCATCCCTCAAACCTATACTCAACTTCCTTCAACTCTCAGAGCTACAATGGTTCACATAGAAAATGGCTATAACCTTCAGAATGATCTCAAACCTTCACGATGACCTCAAACAGCTTTTATAGGATCAAGTGAAAGAAAGGACCTGAACTTGAGTGATGACATAGCAGGCATGATACAAAAGCAAAGCATTATTTTCTTTTTATTTATCACTATTAGTTATATTCAGGAAAAATACATTACACATCAGCACGTCTCAGCAATCAAATGAGGAGTCACAAAAGACATTTCAATTCTCTCAAGAATTGCAATAATTTAAAAAATAATAAAAGAGTGGTTACATTTAAAAGCAATATCGATCACAGTGATGGGTTTTAGTCTTCCTTATTTACACTCTAAATTTTGTTCTGCTACAAATAATCTACTATTAAATTTTAAAAAAAAATAGAATTATGTATTTAGATATTGTACTGAGGTCTGAGTCCTGGTACATGGGTACTTGGTATTTAAAAGGACCAGTCCTAGGCTTTTCTGACATAGCAGAACAGATGTGTGACCACCCAGATACTTACATTTTCCAAGCTGTAAGTCAAACCATGGTAACTGTCATGCCCAGACCAATCTCTTTTCTTCTAACATGTTTTGTTGGTAAATGAAAGGAAATATTTTATTTTCAGTTTAAAAAAATCCATATTTAGTGAGAATTCTGCTTCTGCTTCATTTTGGGGAGTCATTTTCCTTTAGTTGATCTTTATGCATGAATGGATTAATATTGATTAGAAATAGCCACTACAAAAGATGCTCTTAATTTTCTATCTTGATCCTGGTGATGCTACAAAATAGAAGAAAGGAAAATGAAACTATTTGGAACTACTTAGATCAAACTCAATTTTAAATTGATATTTATTTTTTCATTCAATAGAGTCTTGCTTGAATTATCTTGGTGGAAAAATGTAAACCTGTTCAGCAATAGATTATTTTTGGAGTGGTATAATAAAAAAAAAAGAAAAAAAATACTACTTATAATAATAGGCTTTATTCATGGTTTTGTGCTACAAGAAATTAATGTTGAAGTGGTATTAATACAAAAGAGGAAAATGAGGCCTCATAGGTTGATAGTGTGTGGTTCTCCCACCTGGTTCTCCTGACAGCAAGTTGAAAAAGAGAGACCATGCTCTTCTCTCCAAGATTTGGTCAAATTCCTTGATGCTTCCGTGGTATTTGCACTAATGATAACTGTTTTAATTTGCCCTTGCAAACTACCAGAAATGGGTTGACTTTTATAAAGGGAGTTTGTTTAAGGTAAAAGCTTATAGCTCCAAGATCATGAAACTTCCAACTCAAGACACCATCAGAGGTGCTTTCTCACCAAAGTCAGCTGCCATGTGGTGAAGCAAGATGGCCACTGATCCCGGCCAAGTTCTCTGCCTTTCTGAAGCTGTAGGCAAACCTGGTTTAGGACTTGTCTCTTATTGGGCTTCCTCTCTCAGTTCTCAGGTGGCTCTACTTTCTTCCTGAGTTCAGCTGTAAGTGATCAGAGATGTAGCTCATTTTTCCCTGGACCTCAGCTCTTTGAGACACATGACGGCTTCTCACCTTGCAGCTCAGTTGTGGGAAAAATGGAGGGCCTTTCGCTCACATGACAGGATCAAATATGGCAGTTCCCTTTTCCTGTCTCTGTTTTTATCAGACCCAGCAAAAGGGTGAAGACTCAACCTGAGTCATGCCTCACTGACTTGGTCCAATTGAAAGGGTCTCACACCCACAGGAATGGAGTGTCTCACAAACACAATCTTTCTCTTTTGGGGACTCATAAAATAATTTCAAACTGCCACAGTAACCAACACATTAAATATATGTAAGAAATCACTTTTTAAAAATGTTACACTCAAACACTTGGAAAATATTTTTCCCCACTCACAAAATTATTATTTAGATTTTCAATAACCATATGATACTAATTCTGTGAGAAAGAGGAAGACTGCAAAAAATTATTTATCTGCTTCCCACCCTTCCCATCACCACTCCCTAGTTTTCTGCTTTACCAGCTTATTGTTGTAATTGAAAGATGCATTTTCTAAAACTAGCGACAAGAAACTAGTTAAATCTCGGAAGTTATATCTCTACTAATAAAGTAAATGCAGCCCATTGTCTCACTTGGGGCAAGACATGTCCAAGAGTCTAGTTGTAGGATAGAATAATTTGGAAAGGTAGGTATAGAGAATGTGAAGCAGACTTTATTTGCCAGTTACCTGTCCTAACTAGTACCCACCTATAACAAAGACAACTACGTTATAGTTAGCCAGAAGCATATAAAAATGAGGATATCTTGGTTGAGGTTAAAAGGAAGTAAAATCAATGGTATTTCTAAATGGCAATAGATTTTGATATAATCATGAAGAAGGTACAAACAAGCCTCACAAGTGAGATTTCAAAATTATCTTTAAAATGGTGGAAAATTAAAAGAAGGCATTCAATTTTAGAAGAAAAAAAGGGAAAAGTCATTGCTCTGTAAGATTTAATATGAGGTCTTGTACGTGCTTCCCCTAGCACTTTCTGAAGACTGCTTAAGATTAGTTATAACTTCAAAACACTTCTTCAGTTTTATTGGCACATATTATACAAGAGATTTAGTAGCTACTATTTTAGCAGCACTGTCCAATAGAAGATGGCAGATATCACTTAAAAAAAAGTCCTGAGCAAGTAAATGTTCTCATATAGCTGAGGCCACTGATTTTAACTTCCAGGAGATTGAGGATGTGATAATGAAAGTTACTGTTCATTCCTATCTCACCCATTTCTCACTTTCCCCCACCCCCTCTCTTCAGCAGAGAATTTAGTCTTTTTAGATTTTTTGGTTGTTTGTTTATAGCTCATTGAAACCCTTTTTGAACTACTAAAGCTGGGTTTGAGACAGAAATATGGAGAAAAGCATTCTCTCCAAATCCATGACTCTAGTTTTGGCCCTGACACAGGTATTGGTAAAGATTCTCACCTTTCTCTATCTTCTGTTTGTCTTTGACAAGTAGCTCTCAAAATCTCAACCAAAACCACAAAAGCATACCACCACCAATAACAAGCAGTAATATAATAATAAAAGCCTCCATGACAAATTTAACCTGAGCCTAGAAACATTTCTCTTTATTTCACCCAGGAAAACAAAACATCATAAAATTGATAGATTCAGCAACAATATACAAATCGAACCTAACACTTTGATCCTTTGATATTATTTGCAAATTTTAAATACAAATTTTTCCAGCTTTTACTCTTGGGGCTTCCAAAATTAATCTCACCACTGGTGAATTCCCAGAGGTTTTCACTGGGGGGAGCAGGTGACAGAGCCTTCTAGAAGAATGTGTCAAAGAAGGGAGATATGAAGGAACATTTTGTAGAATCAGAGCTGGTTTGGCAGAGTGCTTATGAAGGAGGAGTTGGAAAAGGCTCAGAACACAGAAGGGAGAGTGGAGATGGGGAGTTGGGCCTTGATCCTGCGAGTCAGATGTTCTCAACTCAAAGGTTAAATTAGATCCACCAATGGAGCATTTTTCAAAGTATACATATTTTGGATATGTATACATATATCTTCTAGTTTGTGAAGATATCCCCAAGTATAATGATACCCCTGTATGCAAATCTTAGATTATTACTGCTATATTCAATAAAATTTCATTAAAATGTCCTATTTCCTTGAATCTGATCAATCATATTGATTAAAATATAACAAGAACATTTAATTTATGTCTAGTTTTCTTAAATTTGTGGCTTTCTAAATTTGCCAAAGTATTAACTTCTAAACATAACTTCATGAATGAAACAGTGACATGAATGAACATAATGCATTCCCTTTATTTAGGGGAAACTTGAAAGAAATTTCAAAATAAGGATGCAACCTGTTTGAATTATTCATCAGTGAGAAATTTTGAAGCTTGGAAATCACACTAAGTACTTGAATAGCAAGGAAAATACAACCCATATCAACAGAAGTTCCCCATTCTACAGATTGGAAGAGTTCACCATCCTCTCTGGTGAAAAAAGAGTAGTTGACCACTGCCATTTTTATTTCACTTGCTCTGCATTTAAGCATGCTGTATTTTAGTAAGTATTTTTAGGGATTAACCCCTTTAGAATGTCTTAAGTATCTGCATATTTGATGTATTTCCTCCCAGAAATTTTTTTTTCACTTTTTAATTTAAAATTTTTACCAGAATTGGAATCTCAGAAAACTTTCCAATTTTAAATTAGATTTAAACAGGGAAAGGAATTCACTTGTAGCAGTAGATCTTTGTTTGAAATATGCTCACATCTTAGTTTTTCCTCCAGTGTGTGATGATGAGTGGCAGAGTCAATATTTGTATTCTGGTAATCCAGTACCTTGCCTCTAGTGATGAAAAAGATTTTTCTCTTCAGAAGGTAGCTCTGAGGAAGGCATCTGCCACAGTAGGTGAAAAGGATGCCCTCTGGCCAAGTTTTTCTACTCCTGCTGCTCCTCTGCAGAATGTTCTTATTTTTATTTTTTCTCTGTGTTAAACAATGTTGATTTAATCCCCTTCCATGCTCAGATTCTTTCTTTGTATGCCAGGTAGCACTGTGGATAAATGGAAATACTTCTGTCATTTCTGTGAAGTTTGGTCTGGGTGATTTACAGGACAGGGGTGGGGTCATTCCAGAGTTATTAGGGATCTATAAATGAATATGTTTGAAAGTTGGCTGTTCATTGCTACTTTAACAAAATCTGTTTATTCAAAAGCTGATTGTCTTCTGTACAGAATATGAGTATTTGCCAAGGTCCAATTCCCTGAACTAAGTGAGCATCTATACCCATATCTAGGAATTGCTCTTTTTATTGAAATTTAATTTAAATTTACAGGAGATTTTCTTTTTAAAGGAAGTATTCTGCAAATAATTCTCTTTTTAAAAATAGACAATAGACATAGGATACTTAATGAGTTTTGCCCTTGTTTTTTCATTGACTACATTGATGTTCTTTGAAATATGTATTCTTCAGAGCCTAAGAGTTAATATTCTGGGATATATGAAATTGCAATGTACTATGAAAACATTCATAAACATTTTGATTTCCTTTCTAAATGTCTGATACCTTCTGAATCTTTAAAAACATGCAATAATGATCTCTCTAATTATTGATTGAAAGGAAATCTATTGTGTAAAAATCATTTGATCTTCTAAAGAATTCTTATCTAAAAGTTATTGTTATATTATGATAAAGTGTAGAGGAAAGAGCCTGGATTAGTTGTCAGGAAACCAGCTATATAAACTTCCACAACCTCCTTGGTTTTTCTGGGCATCAGTTTTCTCAATTGTGAAATGAGATGGTGAGACTGGGTTCCCTCTATGGTTCTTGTCATCTGGGGAAAAAATATGATCATATGAACATGGTAAAAATTAATCATGCCAGAAGAACTTTTCCTTTTATCTTAAATTTTTTATTATTTCTGTCTTCAGAAAAAAATGAATAAATGTTGTTCAGTCTTCAGAAACACTATAGGACAATGAAAGATATCAGAAAAAAAAGTTAGATGTGAAGTCTAAATGCTAACAGGTATGAAATCAATTTAATGGCATTTTCATCCAATGTTGTAAAACTAGAGTTTCCAGATTAGCCTCAACTATTTAATCTTGATTTGAAAAACTTTAGAAAAAATAAATACTTAAAACTATTACTACTTCCTTTCCTTCTGTAGTTTTCTTAACATTCTAATCTATATGCATTACAGTTATTATAGGTTTTTAAAAATTTCTGTGCTGTCTTACAATACTGTATTTTATGATACAGTATATATTCACCTATTAAACATGATTCACTGTGTAACTAGAGAAAGAATAGATGTATACATAGAAAAAGGATATAACAAAAAGGGATACGATGATAGAAACGTTTTCATGTATTTGAAAAATTTGTTAGCATAAAACTTAATTTTTATTCTTGTTTGGATCATTCTATGATGTTCTTCATGATGGATTTTGAAATTAGAATGATCACATTTGAAATTGAAAGACACAGTTCAGCCGTTTGTACACAAATATGAAACAATTACTGCTGGAACTACATTTATCCCAGTGTTCCTCTGTAACCATGGTGACAGAGCTCCAGTGCTTGAAAAAATGCATAGAACTATCATGTAAGAAAAAAACTAACCCTGTAATTCTGGATTTATGAAATCAGTTTAGAGACATGGGTAAAACACATAATCTACTTAAACCCCAATATACAGTGCCATTTATTTTATGCTCTCTAATCTTGGGTTATAAATGCAAAGTATTTTCATAATTACTGTGATGTATGTTTCACCCCAATTGAGAGTCAAATGAAAATCAGTGGGAATCAGGGTGTTATTCCCTATAATTTCATCTATGCCATCGTAGTAGCAAGTATATAGATAAAAATGGAAACATTCAGTTATGTTAATATTTAGATGTACCTGAATATCAAGCATCATGGAAACAATGTGCCCATATATTTGTCAACATCTTTTTCCTTTCAACATCCAGTAGAACCAGGCTCACATCCCTCCTCTTCAGAGCCAAAATGACCAGATCAGCTCCTTTTACTTCTGGGGGTTGTGTCTACCCTGCATTTGAGCCCTGATGTGCATTCCAGCCAAATATACCACAGTTTTGACAAGGGCTACTCCCTTGAAACTCCTCTCTATAATTGTGGTCTAAGTAGCTGGTCAGTGCAGCTAGCCTGCAAGATCTAGCCTAGAGCCGGTCCTGAGCAACGCCTGAGTTCTTCTCCCTGAGGATACTCTGCTTGGGTTCACCAGAAACCAACATGCCCCTCAAGGGAAATGCAAATTTCTTGCTCCCAAACTACACTTCCCCAGGTTCTATGACCTGAAATGAAAAAGGGGAGGTAAAGAAGATGGTCTAATAACTCAAAAGATAAAGTTAGGCAATAAAGCATGTGGGAATATACATTTTCTCAAACAATAAACTAGAGTCAAGCCAGATTTTCCCAGGAGAGAAGCTACTGGATATTTGACAATAGGCATGTTAGAAAACAACCCACCTACATCAGGGCTACTTAATATCAGATGCAACCTTGTAGGTGGAATATTTGTTTCCACACCACCTGGTTATTAAATAGCCATATAGGTTTCTAGAAAAATGTTTCAGATTTCCTTGCATTGAAATTTTGATATCTTTATCAAAATAAACTTTAATGTCTTTTGTGTTTTCATTCTTAAATTGTGCGTTTCTAAATACCACAAGGCATATTTTCAGTTCCTATCTAACCTTATGTTTAAAATGGTATTTTAAAGAAACATGGTCACTTTATATTTATGGTACACTTTTGTTCTTTAATATTGCATATCACATGATTCTCATAATTTAACTCTATTGAGATGCTCTGTTGTTCTTTTTTTTTAATAAAGCTAATGTTGCAATGTCATACCGATAAAATAATTTATACCTCTAATTTAAAACCTAGTTAGATTATCTTTTTAGAAAGATTGGCTTTCTAAATGTTTGTTCTGAAACTCTTTTTTCATTTGCATTGTAATTGCGTTTGCTTTGTATTCTATAATAGAGGTAACTTTTGATAGTTTAGACAACCACTGCTTGTATGATCCCAGAAAACATAAGTAATGTCTCATAATAGTTATTTCCGACGATGAATGTAGAGGCTTAAGCTCTGGATTGTAAAGTTATGCCTCTGTTTCTTCCTTTAAAAATGAGCTTAGACATTTTTTTCCTCAGAACAGGGGTAAAAGGAATTGTAAGGCATTATGTTGTTCATTTAGACATGCATTCTGTTCTTTCAGCATTTGAGTAGCAATATAAGCATGAAAGGACAGCAAAGAAGCCATCCCTTTAAAGAATTCTAAAATAACTGGTTGACAGAAGGAAAATGCTTTCTGTGAAGACTTCTGATATTGGTTTGGACTTTTGAGTTTAAGATAAGTTAGATAATTATAATGAAAAAACTAATTTGAACAAGTCTCTTGAAAAGTTTGTTTTAAGTATGTCAAACACTGGGGTAGAGTTGTCACAAAACTAGGAAGGAAAATTATAGGTTGTGATGAAAGCATATAACAGAGAATTAAATAAAATTATGCGTGTGTGTGTGTATGTGTTTGAACGGATGGGGATTTGGAAGAAGGAGACAGGTGTTTAGTAAAGAAAAAATGATAGCATATAAGCTAAGATCTGCAATATGATAAAAAAAAGTTGAGTGGAGCAGCTGCACATTATTAAGAGGGAATGACAAGGGCAAATACATATACCCCGTAACCAGTGTACCCTTAATAACTGATGACTACTGGAAGAAACCATTAGCCATTTAAATGCCAAAATTACAACCCCCAATATGTAAAGAAAAGAGACAATGAAATGATTACCACTGACAGTAAGATGCATTTGAGGTATGGTGGTTCCAGTCAATGAAAAGTTTCAAAAGTATTGCTATCATCAACCAGGAATTATTCACAAGCCTATTACCATATCTAGGACATTTAGTGACATTTGATTAAGTGGTAATTATAACAAAAGCCTGTGATAATAGGAAAGAATGTATTAAAATATGTGAATAGCAGCCTATTAGAATATTACTCATTTTAAAATATTACGGGATACAATGATTTCATTCATACTGTGTTTGTTCCTTAAAGTGATTTCTCTTAAAACGAGTATAGTTGAACCAAGCCTGAGTTGAACAGAATCCAGCATCCTCTACCTACCCTTCGCACGGTCAGTAGACCAGAACACATCATAAGGTGTGGAAAAGGAAGTGGCCAGGCCAGCTGTAGCCAACTGACCTAAGCCAACTATTAGGCTCCCATTTTTATAGAGTTTGATAGCTTCCAGTATTTAGAGACAGATAAAAGATGTAGGTCTACAACTTTTCTGTGAGGTTGTATGTTACAGTAAAAGCAAATTTCTCTCTAAAAAGACATATCAATTAGCAACTGGGCCTAAAGAGCTCATGCCATCTCTTTGATCAGCTCAATCAAGTCTCAACTCTCTGTCCTTGAATTCACTGATGACAAAAACTTCAGTGTAGCATTCTCACAGGATAAGCGGGCAAATGTTCTATTGGCAGATTTCAATGAACCTTCTGGCTGGGTCATGTAAGTGTATCTGTGAGTAAGCTCACACCTAGGACCTGAATGGGGCACTAAGCCTAGAACTCCACTCTGAGGAACACAAATTCTTCCTACTTCCTCATACCCTATTCCTGCAGCATCTGAAGCCCCTGTACAAGATCCTGTAGCCAATCCACAGATCTTCAACACTCATTTAATAGGGAAATCACTATAACACCCATTGTGCTACTTAACCTTCTGGGGATTACCTGAGATAAACTACCTGAGTCCAGATTTGGACTTGTCTACTTGCCAAGACTAGTCAAATTACTTAATCCAAGTCTCAGTTTTTCATTTCTGTAAAATGGGCAAAATAGAGAATTGTACTAAAAATTAATTGTTACAATGCATCTAAATCGCTTAGCACAATGCATTGCATATAGGAAATGTTTATAATTAATGAAGGTGGGAATTTATATCATAGTACTCTAATACCTATGATTGTCAATATTCTCATAGGCCAAGAATGCCTGAGCAGCTCTGTTTAGATCAGCTGTTATTGGACAAAGCCATTTATTTAAAAGAGAAAGGAGGAACATGTTTTTGCTGTTGTTTGAGCAGGCCTCACTTACAATTAAATCTTGCTTCAGGTACTGGTTAGAAATGACTAATGCTCATTTTTACAGATGCAATGTTACTAGGATAAGACTAAAATTCCAACCTCTTATTCCCACTTCTTAGCATTTCAAAATTCAGAATTGGTGAGACAATCACAGATTATTTTTTAATTGTTTGAAAATGTAAATATTGCCCCTTTCTGATGACTTGATCCTAGTGAAATGTTTTGATGAAAAATAAGATTATATTCTTATATAATAACTGGGACATAGTATAAAGTGTTAGAAGACACAGACGAGAAATCAAGACTCCTCTCGTGTTTTCTGGTCTCAGCTCTGAAACTGACTGATTGATTTGGACAAGTCATTATCTTCTCTGAATTAATTTTCTTGAATTGAATCAGGACTTTAAAATATGCCTCACAGGATTGAACAGAAGGTTCAGACATATATGTAAAAGAACTTGGAAAAAATGTAAACACTAAGAAAAGTAACATCAATATATTATTGCATGATATTATATTACATTTTTATTATTTTTATTGTTTTATATTTTATGTCACTTTCACTATAATATGCACACTATTTTTTTCAAATTATACAGTAATTGTTAAGTGACATGGAAAACCCTTTTAGAACATGAAAAAACAAATCATATGTTAATAGGGCACTTCATGTTTTTTAAAGAAGCCATTAACAATTTCAACAAGGTGTTTGATTGAACAGACTAATTTTTGAAGAATGGAGTGGATTGCTAAAGTCATCTTTACAATTGATTTAATTGCTTCAAAAATGTATGTCAATAGACACAATCACTTAAGATGGTTAAAGTGAGCAGATTGATTGGTCAATGTTTTGCTAATATCATAGTGTAGAAATGCTCTAAGTGGCATTGAATATTACATCTTGAGTTACTTGGTAGTGAATATATATTGGCATAACTGTCCTACATCAATAAATTTAGTCTCAAATCTTCTATAATAAATAATGATTTTTAAAAGTAATGTGCACTATTGTAAAGCAGGAAATATTTCAGGAAAATTTGGACTCTGTTTCATGAGTGTGTATATATGCACCATTATGTATACATACCACACTCATACAATATACTGTGAGTAAATGTGTGGTAAGGAAATGGAATGTTTTGATTACTCTACAGCTATACCTTTATGCAATTACATTATCTGGTTCAAGATACTTGGTTGGAATTTAGGGATCTGCCACTAGAATTTTCCTCTGAATATGCACAGGTGGCCTGGATGCCTTTAATTATATTTTTAAAGAAACGTCTAGTTTGCTATCTTTAATCTACTAACCAAAAAATTAACTACAAGGTCAAGCAATTTAAAAGAGACCTCAAAACTGCAAATTTGTGAGTTAGGTAAGCATATTAAAGCTTTACGGAATAAATGATAATATGAGTTTTAAAACCCTTTACATGGATAAAAAGGAAAATGATTTAAAGTGGTAGACATTTTGAAATAAATATTTGATTACAATTGTAAGATACTATGATGTTAAAAAAAATAGGAAATGCTGGAAAATATTCATCAAATCTTTGGGATAATAGTGAAAAATGATAATTCCTTAAAGCCACTTTTGTTTTATCCTAACGGTGGAAAAAAAGGAAATAAAGGATAATCAAAATGTAACAGACTCTCTGATGAGTTTAAATTTAAAACAAAAAATAATTAGCAAAACATAAACAAACAAACAACTGAAAGGATAAAAAAAAGACCTAGGACAAAAATAATAGTATGTTTTCATAATTTAGTTATTGTACATTCAAAATTTCAACAAATATTCACTGTATATCTATCATTGTACTAACACTGCAAAAGATCCTGGGATTATGAAGACAAGCAGGTCTTCATCCTTTACAAACAAATATGGAAGCAAATAAGCAATTAGGAGCCACTGATACATTTTTAGCAGAGGAAGTAATCAAATTTGCAGTTTAAAAAATCTCTCTGGGGGAACGGATGTAGCTCAGTGGTTGAGCGCCTGCTTCCCATGTACGAGGTCCTGGGTTCAATCCTCGGTATCTCAAAACAAAAACAAAGCAAAACAAAAATTCTCTCTGAAGACAAAATGGAAAAAAAGTCAAAGGGGGAAAATCAGAAACTAACTTAGAGGCTTATAATATAACCCCCTCAACAATAACAAAAAGAGCAACAGCATCAATATCATTTTCAGACTGAAAATGTAGAAATTCAGTGAAGATGAATTTTCTTGAAAATTTAAGAATATTGATCCAAAGATTAAAGCCTAAAATGAAGTAAGATTGATTGACTATATGTCCTCAAATCAATGGAGAGCTTTTAATGCTGTACTTTAAGACCACAGGGATTTATAGACATAATACCCTTTAATTGAACTATTTTAAAGCAAACCAGAAGTTCTATAGTACAGAGGCATTTGCAATTTTGTAGGGATATAAATTTGAATCCCACTACTGGAAGTCTGGATATGGGAGACCAAGGTCCAAAAATTGCATCTTAACCTATCTTTGCTTGTCAATACACTTCTGACCTATTAATAATGTCATTAAAAAAAAACAAAAAAAACTGTCTTCATGAAAAGATATATGCCCTGAAAACAAAAAAAAAAACACAGCTCATTTCAATGTTAGTTGAAAAGAGAAAGTTAAGTCAGTGGTGGTTCTTGGAAATTAAAAGCTTTGGGTATATCACAGAGAGGCAGGTGGCATTCAGAGCAGTGTAGACCTCTGATGTTTCAGGACCACTCACCCGCTAAGGAATCGGGCCTGGACAAGCGTACAGTTGGAACAGAAATTACTCTTTATTGAGGGGTGAGGTGGATGGTGGAGTGTTATATTCTATGCAGGTAATTTATACTTTATAGATGTCAAAAAACTTAACCTGCACTTTGCCTGTCACCTTGATCAAGAGAATTGTCTGCTGTGAAAGAGCAGACAAAGTGAGGTTACCAAATTTGAAGTCCAAAGTGGGTGAGGCAAGAGAAAGTGCACTGAGTCACTTGAAATTCTTTGACGTCTCCAGGAAATGAACCACATGCCAGAATATTGATGGAAAAGCTCCATTCCCTGTTTGATCTCCAGTCACTCTTGATATTCATTAAGAAATCAGAGAGCAGGGTGGAAGTGCCAGAAAATTACACATAGAGTGTTTTACTACATTTTGAAAGAGAGAGAAAAAGGAATTGACAACCAGTTAGTATATGGTGATATAGAGTTGATTTCTAGAATTGGGTGGTTGGATTGTGGTTACTTAAGAAAAACAAGTACTCATCACACAAATCCAAAATTAGTTTATTCAGTCTGATACCACAACTATTTTCTAGGCTTCTTTATAGGTTCAGCAATGCATTTAACAAAATGCCTTAAGACAGCCTTTTCGATAAGTTATAGAGAAGT
Source organism: Cabassous unicinctus (assembly GCA_029593785.1). Lineage (NCBI taxonomy): Eukaryota > Metazoa > Chordata > Mammalia > Cingulata > Chlamyphoridae > Cabassous > Cabassous unicinctus. The sequence continues at coordinate 14,287 of JAQZBX010039566.1, forward strand.
AAGTTTATTCAGATCATGCATAGATGAGTTCATAGCTGTTTGAACAACAATTTCTGGAGAATGTTTAAGGGGAAAGAAAATACGATTCTGAAGGAAGTAAGGAATCTCAGGGCTTAAAAAACAAAAGAAGTTGAATCAGCATAGCCAAACAATTGAAAGTTAAAGAGGGGGTAAATATACAGATCCATGCCTAGGTTCAAATACCATCTTCATACATATAAGACAAAAAGACCTGGTTTAGCAAACTCTGTATTCATTATGAGCTAATAGGATGGTTGGTATGGCTACTAAAAATTTAAGGCTTTAGGGTCCATCAGTAGAAGAAAGGAGATAAAATCTACCTCTACCTGAATTGCTTGAAAATATCAAAATTTTTTTCAAGTTTTGGAATTTACATTTTTAAAAGGGGATATTAACAAACAGATATAATCAGAAAAGTATTAACAGGTAGAAAGTTTTGAAATGATACCACATAGGGCATAGTTGTAAGATGCTTATTTTAGGAGAGAATTATCTCTTTCAATATCTAAAGGAAAGTGCTATGAAAAAAATCAGGGACAAAGGCTGTTTAGCTCTAGATGCAGGACTAGGAACAACCCGCAGAAATTAGTGGGAAGCAAAGATCAGTTCAAGGTAAGGACAACCTTTTTTTAACATTTACGGTTTACTTAAAATGCATCCGGCTGCTTTACCAAAGAGAAAGAGAAAAGTTGGCTCGTGTTTTGGTCCTCAGAAAGTCATCTCACTAATTATTCCTGAAATCAGCATTTAAAACACTTGAAGCAAACTTGCTAAGTGTAGCTTTTTCTTCAATTCACAAAGCAAATTTAATGTTTCCAGTAGAGTTCGTGATGTTCTTCTAACATGAAAATTGCACAAACTACAGGGAAAATGATTAATTCTCATTATCAATCACTTGCAATGTTCTCAAAATTTTGCCTCAATATTCAGAAAAATAAAATTGCTTGTTCTGTTCTTTCAGCCAGCATGTTCCCTTCAACTCATTAATTTATCTCAGAAACCCCACTTTTCAAATTTAAAGGCCCATCATTAGGATGTTTAATATTGATGGAAAAAGTAAAATGAATATATTACTAACAAAAGTAAAAACATTTCCCTTCATTTTGAAAAAAATGTCCCCTGGATTTGCTTCATGCCCTGCAAATTTTCCTATTTATCTTAAAGTCCAGTGTTTAATAATATGGTAAATTCTCCAAGTTTTAAACTTTCTTAGCCTGTCTATATTCATAAAAACTCTTTTAAATATTTATAGAAAACAATAGTCTTAAGAATCTAATTGTTCCTATTGAGACAACCACAGCCAGAAGGAACATGGAGGTCATTCAACCGTTCTTTACGAGATGGCAATCACTCAATAAAGGGTACATGAGCAAGCTAGTCAAGTCAGCAATTCCTATACAATATCCTGGATATAGTACCTAGTAAATTTTCTTTAAGCCAAATGGTATTTACGCAAATTAACTATGATTTTTTTCATTATTCAACAATTATTTATTAGTAATGAAAAGTTTATAGAAATAATTCCTGATCATCCTCAAGATTTGTTTTGCAGTGCTTTTGTTTCTCATTGACCCCAGTTCTTGCCATGATTAACAGTTAACGGTTTAACAGTTTAGGTGCCTGACCCCATTCTCTGTGACTAGAGAGCTGACATAAGGAAGTAGTAAAACGGTGCAAAGATTTGGGAGATATGGATTTGACCTTGCAGATTTTCCTGACTGGTAGTGGGGTGGGACAGGAAAAGGTGATTTTGTTAGTTTGTTTGGTTGGTAGTTTGGTTGTTTGTTTGGTTGGTTGGTTGGTTGATTGGTTGGCTGATTTTGATTTTGGTTTTGTCTTTGATGGGTGAAGACTAGAGAAGATTCCAAAAGAAAAGCTGCTGGTGGGGTATTTTTGTCCTCAACAACGCAGTTTTCAGATTTTTCAAAGGAGTGCAATGGCCATGCTTTCCTTAGCCAGTCCATGTGTGTTTATTTTATATGTACATATTTAAAATACTTACCCTAGAAAAATATATACGTAACATTACACTTTATAATCCAAAAGACCTGGGATACTCTTTTCTAGGAGATAGCGTCTATGATTATATCATCATATACCATATATTTTGCCAATAAGGCTTGAGATTTATACCTGGCACCCTGCTCTTTTCTCTGAGCTCCTGCTAGATGTCTCAACCTGGGTGTGTTACAGTAACTCAAATTTGAACTCTTCAAACCAACCTCATGGTCTTCCCATTCAATCCAGTCTCTTCTCCATTCTCATATCAGATTGGTAGTGGCTTCTTTCACCTGTTCACCCAAATTGGAATCCTGGCATCCATTTAGGCAAGTCAGAATCATCGGTGAACTAGAGGGAAAGTGAGTGCCATGGTTAAATACTCAAAAAATGGAGTCAGGTTGCCTTGGTTTGTGATTCTGGACTCATCATGTACAGTCTGCAGGATATTGAACAAATTATTTAAATATGCCAGTGCTGCTGTTTACTCAGCAGTTAAATGAGGTAGGTTCAAATATACAGATTATATAGTATAACCTGTTATGAAGATTTAATGAAATAATATTTATAAACCTCTATAAATATTTCAGAGTGTACAGAAAGCACTTTCTCCTCAAATTTTCCATATAATTGGTGACCAAACTTGGTAGCTATCAACTATGTTTCTTAAGTCTCTTTTCTATCCATTCCATCCTGTCTGTCCTTGACGCCATTGCTTGACTTCAGGCTCTTGTCATCTCACCATGTAGTGCAATTGTCATTTTATTTATCTTCCCACCTATGTTCTTGCCCCAAATTCAGTCTTTATTCTCCTACCAGAGTGATCTTCCAATATGTAAATCTATTCATAGCATTCTTCTGTTCAGTGTTCTTCAGTTCAATATTCTGTAACTCATCATTTTTAAACCTAAACTCCTTAGCGTTGTTAAGATCTTTCATGATTGACTGCCTATCAATTGGTTCAACCCATCTCTCAGCATTTTTTCCCTACATCTTTTAATCAAACAAGGCTGATCATACCATTCTTCTGTCTCTGTCCTCTATCATCATGTTAAGATTTTAGGACTGTGATGGCTCCCTGAACTAGCCTGCTTAATATCTTTTTTCTAGACAAATGTAAATGAGTGGAAAAATATGTATGTGCATATGTGTCCTAGAAAAATGTGTGTACAAATAGGAGCAACTATATAGACACTGTGCTTCACCTTCCATTTGTAATTTACTGTATATAGGGGACATTGTTTAATATGTAGTACATGTAGAACTAATATTTTTAAATCATTGCTTTGTAAATATTATTTAAACCTTTCTTCATTAATGAACCTTTAAGTTGCTCCCATACTTTTGCTGTATAAACACTGCAGCAGTAAACATCCTCATGCATAGTCTTGGCTTGCGTGTGCAAGAACATCACTTGGTAGAATTACTAATAGAATTCTTAGGTCAAAGAATGTGAACTTTTGAAATTCTCATTAATATTTTCAAGATGCACTTCCAAGAGGCAGCCTCAATTTTCATTCCCAACATGGTACATGAGAGTGTCTATTGCTCCTAAACTTACCACAAACATAGACTTTTAAATTTAATTCATACAAATCTGAATTCCAATTTGAAAGCTATAATTTGTAAACACTGCTTCTCTCCTCAGATATTTTTGGGGTTTGTAAAAGCGATAGCCATACCATGATTCGCTATAGAATTAATTGCAGTTTTTGAAATTTGCATACATTCAACAACTCAGTAACTTGAAACAGTTTGTTAAAGCAGTGAAAAGTACTGTGCAAAATAATAATAATATGAATATGAATACTTGTTTATATTTATGTAAAGAAGTTTTACCATCAATAATAAAAAGGTGAAAAATTAAAAAAAGATTTCTTTAATATGCACTGATCAATGTTGATTTGATTCATATATTTTGTCAGAAAATTATCATCTGTAAAGAATTCTTAGGATATAAATATTTTCCAAATACCAAGGTCAAATGAAAGTTAATAGAGAGAAGTTTATTTTTTTCTGACAGTTATTATGCTCAGTCTTATCACCTCATCATACTTCCATGCCTCCTATAAAAAGCAATAATAGAAAAGTACCAGAATCATCAGTGATTTTTCCCTCTATCATTTATATTAACTTATGCTATTGGATTTTGCATGCTTTCTAAACACTTTAATTCCCCAAGCTTGACATTTTTGTGCTCTATTCAACTCTTTTATCAGTTTTTGCTTCTTTTCTATTGTTACCATGAAGAATTTTTTGTGACTTGTTCACTTTTAGAAAATCTGGGCTTCATATTTTAATGTTTTATTTTCTCACAATTTTATCGTTTTGTTTATCTCAGTCATCTTAAATTCTCCTTGTGGTAAGGAAGTTATACCTTAATATGTTTATTAATTAAAGATCCTAAAACACATTCATTATTTCCATTATATTCATTAATTTTCAATAGGTTATTTCCTGTATATTATAAATATGCATGTTATATGCAACTATTTGGCATAATATTATAGTTTATATTCTTAATATTTATAAGAAATAAAACAGAAATGCAATCTATTCTGCATATTCTGTTTTTTACCTCTTCCAAACTAATACTAAACTTTATGTTGTGAGAAAAGAGTTTAGGTGCTGGTTTGATTTTAAAACTTGAGTCTAAAGATGATTCCTGGCATTCTACAATATTTTCAAGCTTCCACTATGTTTAACCCTCACATATCTAAAATTGTTATATATGACAATTTTTTTCCCCAAATGGGAAAAAATCATCCATTTGCTATCCACATTAAATATACTGTAATATTTTATTAAACATGCATCAAAATATACTTAAGTAGGCAGAAGTGTTCAATGAATGATTTTATGCATGGGCTGGCTAACTATAGAAAATAAATATATGATCTTCATTTATTAGACAAAAATCTGAGACTTAGAAAAGCTAAGTAACATACTCTAAGTCATGCAGTTAGAAAGCGATGGATCTGGAATTTAACCCATGGTTTTTGATGCCTATTGCTGTCTCTTATCACATTCCATATTGGTCTTCACATTGCTCTAGGGACAAGTAATTGTGCATGTGATCTCAGATGATATATAGCGAGGTCCTTTTCAAAGACCAAGGCTGTTCTTCACAATATAAAGTTGATCTTGTGGAAAATGCTAAATTAATAATTGTTTTTTCAAAAGGATTTAATATGGTAAACCAGTGGAATTTATTTCTGCCAAGTATGGGATAATATGTAACCGGATAGAAAAGTAAGATTTACAGCTTTTAGTTGTAAGTAATAGAAATCTGACTCAAAGTTGTTTAAGGCAAAGAGGGAAGTTATTGGCTCACATAATTGAACAGTCCAGAGATGGACATCATCCACCGCTCAGATTAGGTGATTAGAACCCATATTCTCCTTCGTGAAATTTCATGAATATTCAAAAGCGTATTATTGTACTTTTTCCTTCTCTTGCTTTAGTTTAGGTTGTGGTTATGATCACTGTCTTTTCAGTCTAGAAACTCATGCCTTCAGGACTGGAAAAGACATTTATATTACTTTTTAAAAAAATGCCCTGTTACTCATTATCTATGTTCTATATTTTGGGTACTTTCGGTAGCAAATTATTTGCTCTTATTCTTGATCCTGCTCTTGGCCATTTCTCTGCTCTTTCTTTTGCTTTCTCCTATATAAATTTCTGGAGATTTCCCATTTTATCTTTCAACTCTTCTATTGAATTTTTTATTTAGGCTATTATATTTTAAGTTTCCAAGAGATCTTTTTTACTCTCCAATTTCTATTTATAGTATTCTGTCCTTCTGTTATGAATGTGGAATTTTCTTTTATTTCTATGAGGATATAATTTTTAAATAATATTGCTATTTTCTTCTGCTTCCTGTATTATAACAATTTTCCCAAGATTTCTTTTGTTGGTTTGTTTAGTTTCAGTCTTTTGATAATTTTTTTTCATAATTCATTGATAATAGCTTCAGTCTTGTGATAATTTTTTTTTTCCTTAATTAAGAGTGAGACACTAACAAAGCTGCCTGGATAATCTCTTCTTGGTGGATGATAATTTTGGAAGTTTTCCATGGTTTTGTAGCTAATTCCCCAGTAAAGAACGCTTGAAGTTAGGTACTCTCACTCTGCTAGGTCTGTCAGTGTTTCTCCATTTGCCTTCATTCTTTACGCACTGTGATTCTGGGTTTCAGGTGTCTCTGAGTTTTGTGGAAGATGTCGTTTGTATTTCTGGTTTACTTCTCTTTGATAAATAAAAAAACATCAATTTCCAAGTACAGAAGGCAGTTTTAAAGTCTGAATTTTGCCATCTTAACACCAGAGGTCTGCTGTTTAACAATTTTTAAAATTTTATGGGGCACGTTTTGGGAAACTGAATTGTGGTGAGATTGTTCAGAGATTACCATGTAATATGGTGAACAATTAAGAAAACTCTTTTTGTCTAAGGTGCTACAATTTCACTTCTAAGGCAGTAAACATCTATTTATTTGAATACAAATAAATAGATGTTTTACTAAGTAGAAATTTTTTTTAAGTTCTAAGATATATTTTAAAGCAGTTTCAGATTCAAACAGCAACATCACCCTTTTAATTTTCAGATGGTTCTTTTAAAATTGACTAAGGTTCCAACAGCAGTTTAAACATGGATGGTAAACATGTTTATCTTTAAAAGAAACATGATGAGAGGGAACGGGAATTATCTTTCTGTACTAGACCTCTTTTACTGTTCCTCTTTTCACTCAGACTGTAGACGAAGTACCTTCGAGCAAAAATAATACAAGCAGTACTGATAGTGGAGATGGGAACAGCTGGAGAACTATCTCATTTCTTAGAAAAAAATATCTTACAATGTCATTCAGGATATTGGGCCAGCTCCAAGTTGTTTTCTTATCAGATTGATACCTTTTTTCCCTCGGGCCACATTTTCTAATTTCTTACTAGTCTTTTCACCCATATATATCTTTAATAATCATAGAGTACTTCATTGTGTTTTATGATAAGGTGGTTGATAAATTAACATAAACATATAAAAAGAAAATGAGAGATTCTTGTTATTTCAACATTATTTTCATGTCGTGAGACATGAAAGCTCTTTTTCTATTTTATTATTTGATGTGGGAAATTCATGATGGTACTTTGATGTAAAGAAATATCGCTGATGAAAAGAAAAGAAAATCTATTTCTTTTTCAGTGTTTTAGGAGATACCACATATTGATACCTGAAGTACCAAGACATTTTTAAAAAAAAGCAGTGTTTGCATTCCAATTTCTTGGTAGCCGATGAATCAAAGTGCTATATGGAATTGGCAACTGGGATGTTTGAGATAATGTCAGGGTGCTCTGCTCTTAAAAAGAAAAAATAAAATAAAATGATTTTAAATGTTTACCTAAAAGGAATCCTTTGTACCTTAGAATCTCAGAGAACAAATACAATTATAAAAGAAAAACACTAAATACTGCAAGGAATAAAATGGCTAAAATTCAAACCAAATGTTAATCAAATTCATTAAATAAGAATGTGTTTTTAATAGGAATTTTCTCTATGTCTCAACTAGTTATAGTCAGTACCATGGTAAGCAAAATGTTAGCTGAGTCTCAGAATTGGGAATGAGCACTCAAAAATAGATTGCTACTATCTACAAAGCACCAATCTCTACCTTAATTTTAAGCAAGGTTGCCTCATAATTGAATATATTCTCCAGCTCGACCTTTCTTGCTCTCATTTCATACTATGGACCTTTATATTGACCTCTAGTTGGGGTCATGCTAGTTCATTAAATGTCAGTTCACCCTTCTCTGAGTCAAATAATATACTCTCCTTCACTTGTCAATGTGTGAGTCTTATTTGCCTGAGGATTTCTCTCAGAAATTTGAGAAAAGTAAAATGATGGTGACCCTGCTCTTTGGCATTTAGAAGCAAGAATATTTCTGGGCATAATTCACATGGTCAAGAACTCTGGATGCCAGGGCATGTGACACGAAAATTAGCAGTGTTGAGTGACATCATTCTGAAAAGCAATTCATTCAAGCCTGATGTCTCTAACCTTTCCTGTATGTAGAGAAAGCATTTCACCAAAGACAAGTGTTCTTTTTGCTCAACGCTGTCTTGCTTATTCATTCATCAACATTTTATTGAGGGCCTACAAAGTTTCAGGCAGACATGAAAGTGAAAGAAAAAATGCCTTCATCATTAAAGAACTCGTTTAGTTAAGAGGAGAGTTAAGTAAACAGGTACATTCCTATTGGAACGGGACTATTGTAAAAGATACTTAGATACATAGGCAGGCACGACATATTTCTTTAGAGCCTTATTGCCTTATTGAATTAGAAAGCAAATAAATGAAGCACCTCAAAAACTTTATAGGAATTAAAATAACAGGTAGAAAAGATGGAATTAAATTCTGAAGAGGGCGGTGGTTAAGGCAGGGATAAGTAGAAAGTCTCATATACAAGAAAGTTTCAGACTATATGACAGCAATGACAAGCACATAGCACTAATGTCACCATATTACAAATTTTTCCATATGACAGGCCTAGCTAAATAATTTCTGAACTCTTCATCTGAGCCACACTCATCTTAGACTCATTCTCAATCAAGTGCTCTAAAGGCACTATAAATATTTAGGCATTGGCTTAGGAAAAACATTGTATGGGTCATAACTCCTCTGATTAAGTCCTTTTTTTTTT
>JAQZBX010039567.1:0-23058 GCA_029593785.1 Cabassous unicinctus
CTTGTAAACTGATCTGTTAATCTGGGCATGATTAGGTTATGATTAGGGTGTTGAGCCCCACACCTTGGTGGTTGGAGTATCAAATATAAAAGGCATGGCAAGAACAGTTTTGAGAAGCAGTATTTGAGAAGCAGCTTTGATGTTGGAAAGAACGCCCCAGGGGAAGAGAAGTGAACCATTTCTCTGATCGCCTACAGCTGACCTTGTGGAAGAAATAAGAGCTAAGCCTGGAGAGACAGGCAGCCCCGGGAAGAGAGGAACCCAAGAAGCCTGAACCCTGGGCAAATATCGGCAGCTGTCTTGCTCCAACACGTGACAATGGACTTTGGTGAGGGAAGAAACTTATGCTTTATGGCCTGGTAACTGTGGACTTCTACCCCAAATAAATACCCTTTATAAAAACCAACTTATTTTTGATATTTCACATTAGCACTCCTTTGGCTGACTAATACATAACTTATCCAGCCATTTCTCATACATTCTATTACAACAATATGATTTTTCTCTTTCCTCTTTCATATTGGAGTTCTATTTCATAATCAGTATTAAACTTGATTTCACTGACACTCCTTATTGTCTTGATGCTCTTTCACATGTTCTATATTCTTCTTTTTATAAAAAAGAGTGTGAAGCAATAATAAAAGTGATTGTCAAAATTACTTGCCTGTTAAAAAATATTGAAAAAACATCACCAGTTGATAGAGTTTTTAAAATAGATTAGAACTATTCAATGAGAAGGGCATAGACACAGCTTTCCCAGAAGATTTTCAAGTAATAATTGAACATGTGAAATATCTTCAAATTCACTAGTAATGAAAAATTCTAAGAATAAAACAACAGACACCAATACTTAGGTATCATTAACTCCAAATTTTAACAATGTTGTTCACCATGCAGCTGTGGAGATGATGAAATATATTTCCTTTTCACCAACCAGTGTATTTTAAAGTAGTGGGAGGTTACAGGAAGTCAATTTGCACTTGTTATCCAGAGATTAAGAATGTTTATATAGATAAAAATAGAGATTTTTATGTAAATTAAATACCTTAAAATATTAGAATTTATATAACTGTGATTTTATTTTTTACATATTTATAATCATTAAAATAGTATAAATCTACTTCAAACAATAGGCTATATATGTAAATTTATTGCACATAAGTAAAGTAACATTACAATATGAGAATATTTATTTTCTAAGAAATTTTACTTACTTAATATTTTAGTTTGCCTTTCCCTGAAGTGCAACCCAAGAAAGGGCCTTTAGACAGTTAATTTACTTGAGGAAGTTGTTCCTGGGAATATATGTGGGAACTGAGAGGAGTGAAATTACAATAAGACAGGTAGTAAAAACAATACAAGGATGAGTTATTGATGTGTTTAGTCTGTTGGGAGCTGAAGCAAGTCACAACATTAATATCAATAAAAAGGAAATTGATTTCCATAAAATTGCATCAAAATTTAAAAATAAATTAGAAGTAAATTTATATTAAGAATAAATAAAATCAAGATTAGAAGAGCAAATTGAAACTAGAATATTTATATATAAATGAACCACAATTAAATTCAGAATAAGTTGGAAGTAGATTTAATTTATTAATCAATTTGTTTGTATTTACTTATTTAATTTATATAATGGTTAAAATAAGGAAATACAAAATCTGAGGATGAAAGAAGGTTGGGTTTTTCATAACATTACTTTTTTTGGAAATGTGATCATAATATACTCTTTGTTAAGGTGCAAAGACTATGCCATTTGACCCCTAAAATTGTCATTTTGTAATTATAAGATGGAAACTTTTGCTAAAAATATATTATGATCCTAAATTATCTAAAAGCCTATTATGAATGTAATATTTACAGGGCCACAGTAGAGGAACTAATGCTTTGTGGATTTTTTTGTTATTTTTTTTTAAATAAAACTCAGCTCTCATAGCTTGTAAAACCACTCAACAATATAAAATTGAAAGAGAAAAATATCTCAGATTGGGAATATTCATTTTAATTTTAATTACTGCAAGATAAAATGGGAAAAACACTCTCAGTAATGGAAATAAAATATGTTAATTTTGAAAATATTAAAACTGTCCAAGGTAGAAAAGAGATTTGTGTTGGTGAAGATGAATGGGAATAGAAGAATAATCCCCAAACTTGGGGCCCATTGATATGAATTTGAATATTACCACTGGGTTGGAAGTTTCAAAACTCTCATAATAATTCAGATGCATTTAATATTATAAAGTGATGAATCCTATGTAGCAGCAACAAAGGAATCATAGCTACAAAATAATTTTAAAATCAATATAAACAAATAATTAGAAATGCTATAGTAGTTATTGGGTTTATGGATATTTTAGACATTTAATTCTTTGAGGCCATAATTCCATCAAACATTTTGGCAAAAGCCATCTTCATGTCCTTGTTTCTCAGGCTGTAAATGACAGGATTCAGGATGGGAGATAAAAGAGAATATAACACAGTCATGAAGAGGTTCAGAGATGATGGGGATTTTCAGGTGGAAAATAAATATGCAATGGATCCAGAGGACACAAACATGGTCACTACAGTCAGGTGGGGTGTGCAGGTGAAGAAAGTTTTAAAACTACCTTGAGAAGATGGAATTCTAAGAACAGTGGAGAAAATTTGAACATAGGAAACAATAATTAAAATGAAACATACAAAGTCAAAATAAAAACTAGCAATAACAAATGCATATTCTAAATTATTTTCTCCATAACAGGTAAGTATGAGCAATGATGGAAGAACTGATGCACTATGTTGGACCCACAGAACCTAACAGAGAATGTACCTGCTACATGAATGGAGCCAGGGACACATTCACTGAACCACGATGCTGTCACCATCTCCACACAAGAAACTCTACTTATAATGCCCTCATAGTGCAGAGGATGGCAGATGACAACATAGCAATCTTAGGACATCATTATAGGGAGGGCAAGCTCAGTGCTAGCAAAAAAAGGAAAAGAAAAACATGTGAAGCACATCCTTGGAGGAAGATGGAGTGTCTGTTTGTCAGCAAGTTCATGATGGATTTGGGAACAGAGACAGAGACATATCAGATATCAATTAAGGACAAATTTTTCAGGAAAAAATTCATGGGAACTTGGAGATGCTGGTTAATGGTAGAGAGGGTGATAATGAGGAGATTCCCCATCAGTGCTGCCAAGTAAATTAAAAAGACCATGGCATAGAGTCTCTGTAGCAACCAGTCATCAGAGAATCCCATGAGCAAGAATTCCCTTACGATGGTCATATTGGGAAATTTCTCAGGTATTCTGATTCTTGTCTATGTAAACTTAAGAAAAGTAATAATTGCCTCATTCAACTACATCCTTAGACTCTTCCTCTTTCTGTTCATTCTACCAATTGCTACCTGTTATTCTGAGGAACATATTCAAGGACATCAAATAGCCTCCTCCATACCCCAGAACAAGTCACATGTTGCAAATTTTAAATTCTTTATTCCTGAAAAGAAAATTTTATTAAACCATTAGGAATAGGATAGAATAATTTATCATAAACAGCAGTTTATGCATAAAATGAAATATAAAGGTTATATCACCAGTAAATAAATGAGGGATTCTCCAGTCTTTGTTCTAATAGGTGAAATGTAGTTGGAATATTTATTAGAATAGAGGAGTTAGTGATTGTTAATGAAATTTTGGGTTGCCTTTAGTTTCCCTGAACTGTTTTATTGTTACATTTGGAGAAGCAATATTAAGAATTTGACCTATTATTTCTGTTTCTACTTTAGTCTTTTCTGGGAGAAGTAATTGGACTTAGCTGGGGAAGGGGCTAAAATAGATTCATTCTGAAAGCTTTTTCTGAGAGAATGATAGTGCCTATGACAAAAACAGCGTCTACATATTCAAGATCATAACTGGATCATTGATATTTTAAAAGAAACTTCAAGTTAATCAGATAATATATTAATTTACTTTGAATACTCAATAGAATGCTAGATGCATCACAAATTTCATGTATTTTGACTTAATTGTTCAGAAACATCTTGAGTTGAAAATAAATTCCCTCAATATGGCTTGTGACTGCCATACGTCTAAAAATCAAAATTAAAAAAAATTTTTTTTCTTAAGGAAAATGGAATTGAGCAGGTGAAATAAACTTATGTACTTAGACATTTCAAGAAACCTAGTCTCAACAGGGTAGTAGCAAAAAGAAGCTTAATGTGGGATGCCTATAAGTTTGGGGAAATATCCTTACCTAGGAAAAACACAGTCTCTCTAATTTCAGAGATGCATTCAGTAAATTGCTGTGGAACTTAAAGAAAATGAGGCAGATAAAAGTCTCTTTCCCAAAAAGGATTAACACCTTGTAGAGATGGGTCATTTGTCCAACAGGATGAAGATTCCTTCTATTGCTCTGGCTGCCTCTTGCCGTCTGTTGTAACATTGCCAAGTTACAGACTTCTCTCCACTGGAAAGCAGAGGTTGAAAGGATAATTTCATGGGTCTTGAATTTGTTTGAGGTTATAAATTGTTGAATTAAATGAGAGTTAATTAAGGGTATTGGCCAAGAGTACCAAAGGGGAATTCATTTCCTTGAAAATGATATCATCCTGTGCACTGGAGGTTTGAAGTTCTAATAATAGGGTCATAGATAATTTGTCTACCCATTAGGTTTCAATTATAAGGTCTATCTCATCAGTAATAATTTGTCTGTTTTTATTATAGCCATCCTAGTGAGCTTTGAAGTGGTATCTCATTGTGTGTTTCCTTAATTTTTTCTATTGCATTTTTTCTTTTTTATTGGAGAAGTTATGAGCTTACAAAACAATTCTGCATAATGTGCAGAATTCCCATATACCACTCCACCACCAACACCTTAAATTATTGTGGAACATTTGTTATTGTGACTCTTCCCTCAATTGTCTGTTGTGAAACTTTACAGATTTAATTTTCTGTTGTGAAACTTTATCAGGCAATGGAGCAAAATAAATTCAAGAAGTTATATATGGAAAAATCTTATCAGATATATAATGGTTTTAAAACTTATTAAAAATTTGTGGATTTTTAAATTGGAAGAATATGATTCCTTCCACAATCAAAAAAATACCCAACCTCCTACAAAATGTAGAAAGTAAAATTTCCTCTTTTGGTCTCCCAAAACAATTTTCATTTCCAGTGAGAATTATTTAAATATTTTTCCCTACTGTCCGTATATGTCATTTTGCTATGGAATTGTGACATATAAGTACAAATAACCTGTTTTGACATGACTAGGATCTTACCATACTGTGTTCTTACTGCTTAATTTTGCCTAACATATTCTGCCAAATTTTTCCAAATATAGTTACAGATATGCTTAATACTTGCTTTTAAATATTTGCATTTATTCACATTATTTTTTTTTCAGTTTTTTATTTTTAGTGAAGATTTAGATTACATAAATGATACATTGAAAATATTGGAAGATTACTATATAACTGCCCACACATTTTCCCATTAACTTCTTTGATTAGCGTGGTACATTTTTAAAAACTGATGAACATGTATTTAAACATTGCTACCATTGTCAATAGGTTACATTATATTTTACATTTTAAACTGCATGTTTTTATAGGTTTTGACAAAATGTATAATGGTTTGTATCCATCAATGCAATGTAATACAGAACAATTCTAATGTCCAAAAAAAGCCCCATGTTACACCTACTTTTCCCTCTCCCTCCCCTCAGATACATTGGTAACCACTACCTTTATATCAATATTACTAATTCTCCCATTGCTAGAATGATAATAATTATACTTTAGTCCATAGTGTCATTCCCCCCTTAGGTTTGTTCATGCTTCAATATTGAGGAATTTAAGATGGTGATGCCCTCTCTTTTCCTGATTGAGAGGGGACTTAGATCCCATGGAGCAGACAGATGGACCTGCCTTGCTTGCTGTTGTAGATACTCACTGTTTTTCTGGGATGGTCATTGTCCCTTATCATCCTTTTGTTAGTTGTCCTAGGCTAATATGCTGAACAGGAGAATAGGTGTTGCAATTCTGCTGATATTCAGAGCTCAAGCAGCATATGAAAAGATTAAAGATTTAAGTCTCTTGTACATTTTTAATGTTTGTAATGTTAATTATGGGTCCAAATAACAGGGGCAGAATACCCACATACAGGGAAATTATAAATGAGTGTAACTCAGTTATGTTGGGGAAAATATATTCCAAGGTAATGCCCACTTACAAGGTGCTTTATTCCTGAAATTATCTGCCTTCCTTATAGTGCCTAGATTGAGGTGCCCATGATTGAGACACTATTTATGTGGTTTTCAATGAGATATTTCTGAGATGTGCATAAGCATAATCTTTATTATAACCTCCCGACTCAATTTTCTTTTAGCTGTAAAAACTCATTTGTATTAAATATTTCCCCAATTGGTCAAGGGCTTTTTCCAAATGCTTTGCTAGTTGGCATTTGGTAGTAATCCCTCAGTGCCAGGGAGGTTCATCCCTGGGAGTCATGTCCCATACTGGCAGGAATGTCATATGTTTATATGCTGAGTTTGGTTTAGAGAGGGCTCACCTTAGAGCAATTAGGAGGCTTTCAGGAAGTAACTCTTAGACAATATATAATACTAAGCTAAGTTTCAATACACAAGAACAAAGTTCCTAAGTTGTTCCTAAGTACAGCCATCAATGTCAGGATCATGGCGTATTGGCCTGAAATCTTTGCTAGGCAATCTCATGTACTCTAGGGATTCTGGCTGCATTATTAGGAGGGAAATTCAATATTCTTTGGAATATTGTGTGGTTCTCCTCCCACCAAGAAAACACACCATGACCACTGGAACATATTTATATTCTCTAAAGGCATGCCCCAGGTGCACCCCTCCCTACACATCACCTGATCATCAACACCCCACATCAGTGATCCCTGTCACATTTGCAACCCTTCTGCAATCCAAAACCTCCCCAAAAATAAAGCCAAAAAAATAAAATGAATAAAAATAATAAAAAGTAATAATAATAAATAAAATATAAAAATAAAAAATAATTAAAAATATATATAAATGTAAAAAGCAATAAATAGTTTTTAAAATGTGTGTATTTCGTCAACATAAGATATACTATCTTTTATGTACAGTGACAATTTCCTCTGCATGTTCCCCCTGTGTCTTAATTTTTTGCTTTATTTTCAAAGAAGCTTAAGGTTACAGAAAAGTCACATAGAGAAAATAGGGCTACCCAACACCCTCCTTTTCTCACATTTTCCCCATTGTAAACATTTTACTTAAGTATGGTACATTTGTTACAATTGATGAACAAATATTGCAGCATTGCTACTAACCATGGTCAATAGCTTACATTATGGATTACATTTTGCACAGTACACTTTCATAGGTTTTTGTAAAAGTTATAATGGCATTTATCTATCAATGTCAGATCATGCAGAACAATTCCAGTGTCCTAAAAATGCCCTATGTTCCATATAGTCTAGTCTTCCCTCCCGCTCACCTAGGAACCTATGGTAACCACTAAGTTTCAGTTTTTGAAGAATAAGGTTCACAGTTACATGCATTAATATTGAGGGCTTGACATATTGGTCTATTATCATTTATTAGTCACTGCCTAGGTTCTTCAGAGTTTCTTGCCCTTTTAATTGAGACCAGAGCAGGACTTTCTGGTATGGAAATTTAATATTTTCTTGTTTATTGTGTGGGTCTCCATCCACTGAGATAACACATTATGACAATATGAACATTTTCAAATTCCAGAGAAGCATGTCCATGGTGTGCCTTATCCCACATATCCCCCCACCCTTGACACACTTCAATAGTAACCTTCCCCTGCATTATTTGCCAATAGACTATTCGTACCACTGTATTTTTAGCCAAAGACCTACAAATCCCCAGAGTTCACCTGTTTTTACCTCCAGCCCTCTCCCCAGTTCCATGCATATCCCAGCTCAACTCCCATATCCTACTCCCCCTCACATTCCAGCACGATCGACCTCCATCACATCCTTGAACCATCACCCTTATCAACTGCCCAAACACCCCTTTCAACTTTATCATAGATTTCACTCATATTGAGCATTGGCTCACCATCTTCTACTCCATTTCTGTCTCCTGATAGCTTATCTTCCAGATTCTAACTCTATGAGTCTGCTCAATTTTCTTAAGTCATATCAGTGAGGTCAAGTAATATTTGTCCTTCAGTTACTTCACTCAACATAAGGTCATCAAGATTCATCCATGTTGTTCTGTGTGATAATACTTCATTCCTGTATGCATATACCAAAATTGCTTATCCATGTATCGGTTGGTGGACATTTGGGCTGCTTCCAGCTTTCAGCAATAGTGAATAATGATGCTATGAATATTTGTGTGCATATATCTGTTTGTGCTCCTGCTTTCAATTCTTCTGAGTATATACTCAGAAGTGAGATTGCTGGATCATATGGCAGTTCTATAGTTAGCTTCCTAAGGATCCACCACACTGTCCTACCTAGTGGCTGCACCATTCTACATTCCCACCAGCAGGGGATAAATGTTCCCTTTCCAACACATCCTCTCCAGCACCTGTGATCATTTATTTTTTTAATAGCTGCCAGTTTAATGATATCTCATTATAGTTTTGATTTGCATTTCCCTAATAACTAATGATGTTGAGCATCTTTTCATGTGCTTTTGAGCCACTTGTATTTCTTCCTTGGAAAAGTTTCTATTCAAATCTCTTGTCCATTTTTTAAAATGGATTTTTTTGTCTTTTTATTTTTGAGATGTACAATTTCTTTATATATGATGGATATTAGGCCCTTATTTGGATAAACCCTTACCAAATATTATCTCCCATTGAGTTTGCTGTATTTTCACATTCTTGACAAACTCCTTTGAAGCACAAAACTCTTTAATTTGGAGGAGGTCCCATTTGTCTACTTTTTCCTTAATTGCTTGTGTTTTGGGTGCAAAATTTATGAAACTATTTCCTACTACAAGATTGCATAGATGCTTCCCTACATTATCTTCAAGGAGCTTTATGTTCTTGGCTCTCATATTCATATCTTAGTTCCATCTTGAGTTAATCTTTGTATATGGCATGAGGTGGTGATCCTTTCTTATTCTTTTGGATATGGAAATCCAGTTCTCTAGGCTCTATTTGTGGAAGAGGCCATTCTGTACAGTTGAGTTGGTTTGGTGGATTTGTCAAATAGCAGTTAACCATATATGCAAGGACCTATATTGGAACTCTCAATTCAGTTCCATTTGCCAGTATGTCTATCCTTGTGCCAATACTATGCAGTTTCAACCACTGTAGCTTTGTAATACATTTTAAAGTTAAGTAGCATGATTCCTTCAATTTCATTTTTCTTTGTCAATTTGTTTTTGGCTGCATTGAGTCCCTTGCACTTCCTAATAAATTTCATAGTTAGGTTTTTCAGTTCATTAAAAATGCCATAATAATTTTTATCAGGATTGCATTAAATCTGTAAATCAATTTTGGTCAGACAGACATCTTCATGATGTTCAGTGTTCTGATCCATGAACATGGAATATTTTTCCATTTATTTATATGTTCTTTGATTTCTTTTAACAATGCTGTGGAAATTTCCATATACAAATCCTTTACATCTTTAGTTAAGTTTATACCTAGACACTTGATTCTTTTAGATGCTATTGTAAATGGAATTTTTTTCTTGATGTCCTCATCAGATTGCTTGTTATTGGTGTACAGAAATGCTGTGGATTTTTAGTTGTTGCTCTTATTTCCTGCCACTTACTGAACTCATTTGTCAGCTTTACAAGCTTTGTTGCAGATTCTTCAGGGCTTTATACATATAGGATCATGTCATCTGCAAACAGTGAGATTTTTCATTTTTACTGTCGAATTTGGAAGTTTTTCATTTCTTTTTCTTGCCAAAGTGCTCAGCAAGTTCTTTTAATACAATTCTCAATTAGAGTGATGACAGTAGCCTTCCTTGTCTTGTTCCAGATCTTAGAGGGAAAGCGTTTAGACTTTTACCATTGAGTATGAAGTTACCTGTGGGTTTTTCATATATGTCCTTTATATTGTTGAGGAATTTTACTTATAATCCTAAGTTTTGAAGTGTTTTTTATCAAGAAAGGTAACTGTATTTTGCCAAATGCTTTTTCCGCCTGAAGAGAGATGATTCTGTGATTTTTTTCTGTTGATTTGTTAATGTGGTGTATGACATTAATTGATTTTCTGTTGTTGAAATATCCTTGCATACCAGGGGTGAAACCCACTTGAACATGGGGTATAATTCATTTGATATGTTGTTCAATACAATTATCAAGTATTTTGTTGAGAATTTTATCATCCACACTTATTAGAGTGCTTGGTCTCTAGTTTTATTTTCTTGTATTGTCTATATTTGGCTTTCCTATTAGGGTGATGTTGGCATCATAGAATAAGTTAGGTTATATTCCTTCCATTTATAATTTTTGGAAGCGTTTAAGCAGGATTGAAGTTAGTTCTTTCTGTAATGATTGTTAGAATTTATTTGTGAAGACACCTGGTCTTAGGCTTTTCTTAGTTGGGAGGTTTTTGATGATTAATTTAATCTCCTTACTTGTGATTGGTCTGTTGAGTTCATCAGTTTCTTCTTTCATCATTGTAGGCTGCTTGTGAGTTTTGTGAAATTTGTCCATTTCATCTTAGTTATTCATTTTGTTGGCATACAATTTTCCAAAATATCATGTAATGATACTCTGTTTCTGTGGAATCACTGATGGTATCCCCGCTCTCATTTTTTTCAATTTTATGTATTTCATCTTCTTTCTTTTTTCCTTGTTAGTCTACCTAAAGGTTTGTCAATTTTATCATTCTTCTCACAGAAAAAGCATTTGGTTTTGTTACATTTTTCTAGTGTTTTTTTTTTTTTTTAATTCTCAATTTCCATTAGTTCTGCTCTAATCTTTGTTATTTCTTTGCTTTGGGATTAATTTGTTTCTCTCCTTTTAGTTTCTCCAGGTGTGCAATTTGGTCTTATATTTTGCCTATTTTTTCTTTTTAATATGATTATTTATCTTTATAAATTTTCTTCTCAGCACTACTTTTCCTACATCCCATAGGATTTGATATGTTGTGTTCTCATTTGTGTTCATATCAAGGTAGTTACTGATTTCCTTTGTAATTTCATCCTTCACCCACTGATTAGCTAAGAGTTTGTTGTTTTACTTCCCCATCTTTGTGCCTATTCTGTGTCTCTGACCCTTATTAATTTTCAGCTTCATTCATTTGTGGTCTGAGAAATTATTTTGTATACTTTCAATCCTTCTGAATTTGTTGATACTTGTTCTGTGTCCTAGCATGTATTCTATCCTGGAGAATGATCCATGTGTGCTCAAGAAGAATGTATATCCTGCTGTATCTGGGTGTAATGCTTTGTATATGTCTAATAGGTCTAGATCCTCTAATATATTATTCAAGGTCAAGATGTTCTAGCTAATGGTTATAATGGTTTATTAAAGTCACCCAGTATAATTATAGAAGCACCAATTTCTCCCCTTAGTTTTCCAATGTTTGTCCTATATATTTTTAGGTAACATGGTTAGGTCCATAAATGTTAACGATTGTTCTTTCTTCTTGATGCATTACCCCTTTTGTTAATATAGAATGTCGTTCTTTGTCTCTTAAAAAAGTTTTGCATTTAATGTCTTTTTTTATCTAATATTAGTAAATCTATTCCCACTCTTATTAATGTTTATTGTTTGCATGTAAAACCATTTCCAACCATTCAATTACAACTTCCTTGTGTCCTTAAGCTTAAGGTGAGTTTATTGTAGAGAGCATATAGATGGGACATATTTCCTTATACCTTTTGCCAATCTGTGTCTTTTGATTGGAAAGTTTAATCCATTAGCATTCAATATTAGATATTTTCTCTTTAGGTTTGTGTATGTCATATTTTGTTTTATTTCTATTTTTTGTCTTTTTAGTTATTCTTACTAGTAATCTCCCTTTCTACATTTTTCTCCAATGCGCTCTCCCCTGTTTTTCCTTTCATCCTGCAGAACAATTTTTAACATTTCTTGAAGGACAGGTTTATTGTTCATAAACTCTCTTCATTGCTGTTTATCTGTGAATTTTTAAACTCTCCCTCATTTTTGAATGCCAGATTAGCTTGATACATATTTCTTGGCTCGCAGTTTTTTCTTTTAACTCTTTAAACATGTCTTACCTCTGCTTTCTTGTCTTCATTGTTTCCAATGAGAAATCAGCACTCAAGCTTAGTGGGCTTCCCTTGTGTGTGATTTTTCTCTTTTTCCTTGCTGTTTTCAGTATTCTCTTTGTCATGAACATTTGACATTTTGATAAGTATATGTCTTGGGGTAGGCCCATTATGATTTATACTGTTTGGAGTGCACTGTAATTCCTGGACATGTACATTCATATCCCTTTAAAAGTTAGGAAATTTTCAGCCATTATTTCCTCCAATACACCTTCTGCCCTCTTTCCCTTCTCTTCTCTCTTTGGGATGCCTGTAACGCATATGTATGTGTATTTCATGTTGTTATTCAATTCCCTGAGACCCTATTGAATTTTTTCAATCTGTTTATTTATCTGTTCTACTATCTATGCAATTTCACATGAATTATCTTCAACATCACTAATTCTTTTCACTGCCTGTTCAAATCTGCTGTTATGTGCTTTCAGTATATTTTTAATTTCTTCCAGTTTTTCATTCATCACCATCAAATCCATTATCTTTTTATGAATCTTTGCAATTTTTTGGTTGTTCTCCTAGTGTCTTCTTAATATCCTTTATTTCTTGCTTCACTTCATTAAGTTGATTCATGATATTTGTTTGGACATCCTTGATTAGTTCTTCTACATTCTGAATATCTTCCTGTTTTTAGTTTGTTCATTAGACTGGGTCTGTCTTCTTATTTCTTAGTATGTCTTTTAATTTTTTACTGTTTTCTGGACTTTTGTTTATCTTGATGGGCTTATTCAGATGGTTAGCTTCTCTTTCTATACCAGGGTTTTATTTTGTTCTGTTTGTTTGGTGTGTTTTTGTTGTTGTTGTTGTTGTTGTTGTTGTTGTTAAGGTTCTTCTTTAACAATTGGTTCCACTTGCTCTATATGCTTGTAGTTGCTTGTGTTCCCCAAAGTAATATTAAGTCCATAGAAAAGGAAAGAAAAGAGAAGAGAAAAAGAATAAAAAAGTGATACATACAAGATGGAAAATGAGCCTTAAAAGGACTTGGAAAAAGAGATAAAATAAATAAGTAATGAGTGAAAATTCATTAAAAATAAAAAGGATCAAGAATAAAAAATATGGGGAAAAAAGAGAAAGAAAGAGGAGAAAAGATGAAATAAAATGAAGAAATAAAATGAAATAAAATGAAAAGACCAATAATGTGAGAAGCGAAGAAAGAAAAATGAGGACCAAACAAGAGAAGATGGAACAAAATAAATGCAGTGGAAGAGTGGAAAATGAAAGAAAGATGAGAAATTAAGGAGAAAAGAGAGGAAAAAGGAGAGGAAAAGACAACTACAAAAAATAAAACAGGAAAACTTGCTTCCCTCTCAGGCACCTGCAACTGTCTTCGGCTGCCTGTGCTCACCAGTCTCCTTGCACACCTGCCTTCCCCAGGCAAGGTACCTGGGTGAAGAGAAAGGAATAAGGAATTTATGAATGAATGAATGAATAACATATCACTTAACCTTAAAAAAACAATCAGTCTAAATTCCTGTCCCGAAGCTGCTTGTCCATCACCTCCTGCTTCCTGTAGCCCCTGGGGTGCTTACCTCCAATCCTGTATCATTCAGGCCAGATAGGCTTTTTTTTAAAGGAGGTACTAGGTATTGAATTCAGGATCTTGTATATGTGAAAGAAGAGTTTAACCACTGAACTACACCAGCTCCATTAGTTAGGTTAAGCTTCTGAAGACTTCTGAAGTCTTCTGCCTTCCTTTTTTTTTTTTAAACTTAGGTCAGTTAAGCTTCTAATGCTTTGACTTTTACCACTCCAGGCTTCCCACTCCCCCAAGCTGTTAGGTGCATGGCACCCTGTCAATCACTGACAAATTTCTTCTCTCTCCCAGGGTGGGTGGATGTGGTAACCTGTTTACTCAGTTCCCACCTCCCCTCTCTCTGAAGCTGTTTCAGAGCTGGCTGGTGTAATTTTCCCTGTTCCACTTGTTTTATGTTCCCACCCCCTTGAACCTATCTCCCCCTGAGTTAGCTGGGTGCCAGAACCCCACACTTGTTTGCCCTGGAGTTCCCACACTTCAAAAGTCTGCTGGATACTGTGAAGCTTCCATTGCTGCCCTGGGGTCAGGAAGCTTAACTCACACTAGAAGCCAGCTGACTACTTGTCTTCCAGCCAGGTCACTCCCTTGACTTCCCTTGCTTCTGACCCAACTTGAGTGCCCTATCTCCTCTGTGTTCCCTTTCCCCCCTGCCAACTGGGTTTCCCTTTTCTAGCTACCCTCCCCAATTTCCCCTGTGGTCCCACTACTTCCCTTCTGCTAAGTAAACCTGCCTTCCTTTCCAAAGTATCTGGAGGAGGATTGCAGCCTGCTATTCCTATTCCACCATCTTTGATCTTCCATATTGTTTCTTGGAATCAATATAAGACCAAACAATATAGCAGACTCTTTTGTCAAATTGACAACTGATGTTAAAATATATATTTAAAAAAGAAGTAACTAGATCCCTGAAAAAAATATTAATAGTGAATATAAATTTGGAAAACTTGCAATAATTGATTTTATGACAATATAAAATTATGATCACCAAGATGTGGTGATATGCTCCTAAAATTAAATATATATATAGATAGATCAATGGAAAAGAATGGAATTGAAAAACAGATCTATATTCATATAGTGAGTGCTGCGGGGTTTCGTGAGTAATGGATGGGTGGAGGCATGAGCAATCTGTGTGAAAATGCTTTTAGCTATATTTAAGTGTATGACATGTTGGCTTATATTTTGTCAAAAAATTTTCAAACTGTGCACTTAAAATCTGATACCTAAATTTATTTGAAACCAGGGGATGATAAAAGGTTTTATTAATTGTCTGTAAAATCCCAACGCTTTGGGAGACAATTTTGGTATACAATTTTGCTGAGTATACTTCAGCCTCATCTCATTTTGTGTGAACTTACCCCCTAACTTTCAACTGAGAATGAATTCCATGAGTTATATCATACTTATTTTTGCCATCTATTTATTTACTAATTTTAATAGTAATAATAATATTCAGTGTTTTACAAATATTTTCCTTATAGGTCATGTTTCTTTCATTATGTTTATATTTTAAATTAATAGATATTGATTATTTCTATCATGTGAGCTTTAAAATCTGGCCTTTGTTGTTACTTAATATTTTTCTAAAAAGATATTTTTGTGTTAAAATGAGAAAAATAATTCTCTGATTTGTACTCTTTGTACTTTAATTTAATTCACCACATTTTATTTTAAATTGCTCTGAAATTTAGAAGACTTTTATGTAATGAAGTTGTTATCTTTCTCTGTTCCCTAAATAACTATTTATCCAACATAAGTTATTTAGAAAAATAATTTCTTTTTCCAATATAATGTGATTATCTATTTCATATCTCAAATGTTGTAAGGGAGAAGAATCACCTGATGCTGTTAAAGAAATGCAGCCAGTATTTTCATTTCTACATGAAATTTTTACCGGGACCTTCTGGTAAAAATTAAAAAAAAAACAACACCAAATGATAATATGTATCAAATGATAATATTAAAAGTGTAAATTAGGAAGTCACCATCCTTTCATAAAATATTCTCAATGTCTTTGTTTTATATTCATTAGATTTTATTGCTTTATTCATAAAAGTCATTTTTTCCACATGATAAACATTTAATACTTTATGCAGTAGTAGCACATTTCCTTTTGCTGTATTGCAGCTGTAACATCTTTTTTCTGGAAAACATGTATGGGGAAATTGATAATATAATAATCCAGGAAAACTGTTGGTCAAACTATATTATTACTTATCACTCAACTACCAGAAAAATTGTACTGAACAGTCTAAGATACAATGCTGAGGATTTCTCTTTGACAGAGACTCACACGATAGAATTGTCTTTCTCAAAACTTTGAAACACCTGCTTGCTTCATGGGATTCATGATATATACTCTCTTATGATGAAACAAGGAAGCCAGGTAAAGAATAAACATGGCCTACCAGGTTCATTGAAATCACACACAAAATATCACTAGCTTCTGCAAATTCCAAATATTTCCCAGCTTTTTCAAATCCATGGTGCATAATTATACCTCACTGACAATGCCCTCACATAATGAAGCAATTATACACATCAGCATCCACCTCAGACAGCAAGTTAGCCTCTAAAAGAATTGGAGCAATTAGTTTTCCATACTGTGTCCAAATTTAAAAAATGTAAAATAATAAATAAAATGAAAGGAGAGGATAAATCAATTATTTTGTATTTTGTAAAAATGCAGACCTTTAAACAATATACAAATGGCATCTCCCTACACAAATAGTATATTCATTGAAATTTTAAAATTTCATTTAAAAATTCAGCAGATGTTCCATAACTTGCAATACATGATCTAAATTGATGTGAGTTTGTTTTTAAAGGAGGTATGAGAAATGGAATTCAGAAAATTGCAGTATTCTTCTAGCATTAGTCCAAAGAAAAGAAGGAAGTTGTCCAAGGCTTCTATAACAAAGTATCACTGACTTGGCTTAATCTACAGGAATTTCAAACTTAATTCCTCAAATTTTGGAAGTTAGAAGGCCCAAATGAAGGTGTTTGCAGGATCATCCATTCTCGGAAGACTGTAGATTTATTTTGGTGACTTACCAGTATTCCATGACTCAATCTCTGTCTCTGTAAAATGCCCATATTTCTCACCATCTGCTCATCCTGTGTTTATAATTTCCTCTGCTTTAAAGCTTTCCAGTCATATTGGATTGACGTCCATACTGATTTGGTTTGGGCTCACTTAAGCAATTGGATTTTGGAAGGAGCTCTTTGCAAATAAATTCACATTTCTTTGAAGAATAAATAACCAGGGTTTAAGACATGGACATATCTTTGTATGGGACATGTTTCATTCCATAAAAGTAGAAAAATACTGTAAAGATATTACAATTTCATCTATAGGAATGAATCAGAAATCAAGTATTTGAGTTATATACACCATAAAATTAATGATAAATCCATTTTTAACATTAGATAGATAAATTTTTTGATTTTATATAATAAAACAATAATCTGTTCATATTAAGTCTTAAGTATTATTTTTGCATTTTTTCTGATCAGTATTATACTTCAATAAAGTCCATAACTTTTCATTATAAATCAATTATTTCTTACTTCAGACTTTTCAAAGATCATCCATCTTGTAGAATGTAACAAAATTTCATTTTTATTGTTGAGCAATAAAAATGAAATCATTATATTGAGTGAATTAAACCAGATAAAA
Organism: Cabassous unicinctus; assembly: GCA_029593785.1. NCBI lineage: Eukaryota > Metazoa > Chordata > Mammalia > Cingulata > Chlamyphoridae > Cabassous > Cabassous unicinctus. The sequence goes on from JAQZBX010039567.1 coordinate 17,441, forward strand.
AGGGTAAATATTGTGCAATTTTACTTATATGAAATATCTAGAATAAGAAATTCATGGAGGTAGAAAGTAGGCTAAAGTTACCAAACACTTGGGAAAAGATTCAATGGTGAGCAATTGATTAATTTGTACAGTTTCTGTTTTGGTTTATTAAAAAACTTGTTAATAACAAGTGATAAGGACAGCAAATTTCAAGGTAATTAATGCCACTGAATTGTACACTTAAAATGGCAAGTTTTATTTTACATACTTTACCACAAACATTGTAAATAATTAAACATGTAGAACTTTGTTCCTGTTTGGATTTAATGAATACTAATTTTTGTGTGTTTAGAAAACATTAATTAAATAATTGTGTACTTTTAAAAAAGTAATTCTTACCTTACTGATTTGCAAATCTATGTCAGTAAATTATAAATTGTGACAATTCATCTGAATTATAATTATTTATATCAAAATCTTTATGTTGTTTAGAATCAATATTAAGATCAAGTCAAAATATCAACTTAATTTTAATAAAGTACTTATTAAGATTCTTATAATTTTCAGACTAATATATATATATTTAATATTGTAATAAACTTAGAAAAATCTGTTAAAGATATGGAGATGTGATAATGTTTCAGTTGTTCTCATTTCCCATTAATTGTCTAAGGATAGATGACTCTCTCATGGCTGGTATGAATTCCTCCCTTCAGGCAGCCCATCATGCAGAGCCCAAAGCCCTAGAAAAGAAAGGAAGAACTAGGAGACACAGCTGAGAGGTGCCATTATGCACACATCTGATCAGTTGGTATTGCAGTATCAGCCAGTGCAAAAAACTGGGCCTAGAGGATGTGAAAATGGGAATGAAAGATACCTGGAACACATACAATGTTATTGAAGTTCTATTTTTGGCTGAGTCCTAAAAAAAGAAAAATTTGCTTTATTTTTTGTGTGTTTATTAATTAATTTTCTTTTTATTTTTAAAGAAGCTTTGGATTACACAACTGTTACATAAAAAAATATAGAGAATTCCCAAATCCTGAAAGCCTCCTACTCCCACAGTTTCCCACATTAACAACATCCTACATAATGTGGTACATTTGTCACAATTTATGAACATATATTGAAGCATTGTTACTAACTGTATAATATAGTTTACATTATAGTTTACATTCTGTCCAACACAATTTTGTAGGTTATGACAAAATACATAAGGCCTGTATCCATCATTGCAATGTCATGCAGGACAATTCCAATGTCAGGAAATGCCCCCATAATACACTTATTCTTCCCTCTCCCTACCCTCAGAAAGTTCTTCCATTGATAGAATAATAATGTCTAAATAGAATAATAATAACTTTATATTATTGTATTGTTCACTCCCCAATCTAGAGGATTTTGGATGGTGATGTCCACTCTGATTCCAATTGACAGGGAGCTTAGATCCCATGGGGTAGATGGAAGGTACTATGTTGCTTGCACTTGCAGACACTCTCTGTTCCTTGGGATGGGTATTGTGCATCATTATCTCCTTTTTAGTTGTCCTGGGTGAGTCCAATGACCTGGAGAGTAGGTATTGCAACTCTGCTGATATTCAAGGATAAACTTGCACATGAATGGGCCAAAGATTTAATTTTCTGGGACACATATTTAACAAGTATAGTGCTCATTACAGGTTCAAATGAAAGGGGCATAAAAGCCATGTGTAAGGAAAATATAAATTACTCCTATTCTGTTGAACTGGGGAGAATAAATTCCAAAGAAAGGCCCACTGACAGAGTGCCAAATTCTTAAGCTTGTCTCTCCTGATTATGGTATCTGGATATCTTTATCTGGATGCCTCTAGAGCCTTTAGGAGCTTTGCTATTTGAGGCACTATTTACTATGGCATTCAATGAGATACTGCTGAAACATGTGTAAGCATAATCTCTGGAATGCCATTCCAATTCACTCTGAAATCTCTTAGCCATAAAAACTCATTTGTATTTAATATTTCTCCCTTTTGGTTAAGGTTTTTTTTCAGATGCATTGCTAGTTGGTGTTTGTTAATAATCCTGCAGTGCCAGGGAGGCTCATCCCCAGGAGTAATGTCCCATCCTGGGGGCAAGATAGCACATATATATACGCTCAATTTGGTTTAGAGAGAGGCAACATTTGAGCAATAAGGAGCCTTTGAGGAGGTAACTCTTAGGCTATATATAATACTAAGGTAAGTTTCAATTTCACAAGGAGAAGTTGATAAGTACCATCAACAATATCAAGCACAGTCTGTCTTCCTTCACTTGGCACTGCCCTTGTACTCAGGGGATTCTTGCCATTCTATTAAAGAGTGTAGCAGGACTCCCCAGGATGGGAATTCAATATTCTTTTGATTATTGTGTGGATTTCCACCCACTGAGACAATGCCCCATAAACATTTGAACATATTCATATGTATTAGAGGCATGACCCAGGTGCACCCTTCTCATCCCATCAATGACACCCTACACCAGTGATCCTACTCTGCCACAATTGTGACTCTTCTGTGACACAACAGCTCTCCAAAATTCTATGAGTCTTCATGTAACCACCACCAAAGAAAGACACAGAACAGTTCATCCTAAAATGTCCCTTCATGCTATTCATTAGTATAAAAACCCATGTCATCTCTAACCCACAACAATGATAGAGTCATTCATATGTGTGTGTGTGTGTATTTGTGTATTAGAGGAGTTCTGGGTATACAGAACAATGATGCATACAGTGCTCCCCCCATTAACACATTTCATTGATGTGGTATATTTGTTACAATTGATGAAAACATTTTTTGTAACTGTTCTATTAATTAAAGTCCATGCTTTAATTTAGGGTTCACTGTTTCTTTAGTGTGGTTTCCTGGATTTTTTAAATAAAATTTTTAATCTGTTTCCATATATAATTTAATATTTCCCCTTTTATCCCTTCAAGCATATATTTCAGTGTTGTTAATTATGTTCACAATGGTGAGATACCATCACCATAATCAATTAGCAAATAGAAACTCTACATTTTAAGCTCTAACTCCCTATTCCCTAGCTCCACCCTGTCCCCCATATCTTATTTTCTAGATTTTGACTCTACAAATTTGCTTATTCTATTAATTTTATATTAGTGATATCATAAAATATTTGTCCTTTTGTGTCTGGCTTATTTTACTCTACAAGATGTCTTAAACCTTGAAGTAAAGAATCATGGGTAGAATGAGTAACAAGCAGTAGAGAAAATGAGATGAACTGATGTGGAATCTAGAAAAATAAATATTTCATTGAGGATGGAAGGAAAGAACTATAAACAAGAAAAGAAACAGAAATAGAGCAGTTAGGGAATGGGGAGAATATAAGGAAGAAGAATGAATTGAAAGACAATGCAAGCAAGTAAAAACACAAAATAAATGAAAAGGCTATTTTTCCATGCAAATGAATTAAAAGTAAGTACATTAGAAGTAAATTTAAATTGAGTAGAGATAAAATTAATGCTTATAGAGAAAATTAAAACTTAGAAGTAAAGTGACAAATAAAATTAAAAGTATCACATATAAATTTAGAAGTAATTGTAAGTAAATTTAAATTTATTAGATTTATTTAAACATACAAATAAATTTAAGTAAAGCTTAAAGTTTAGAAATATTAATACAAAATGTAAAGATGAAAGAAAATATTCCTTCTGATATTGTCATTTCTGGACACATGACCATATTATACACTTCTTTCTCAACTTGCAATTTATAATGAGATTTGTGCCTTCCACCATGCAATATCACCACTCTTAAAATTGTTATTGAATCATAGGTAATTGTTATCACTAGATAAAAGTATATTAAGTTAATAAATTATCTGACTTTTCTGAATATATTTGTAATGAATATATTCTGAATATATTTCTGAATATCACCACTCTTAAAATTGTTATTGAATCATAGGTAATTGTTATCACTAGATAAAAGTATATTAAGTTAATAAATTATCTGACTTTTCTGAATATATTTGTAATGTCACAAAAAGAGAATGAATCTTATTATAAAACTATTAGCTCTGTGAACTCATAAAATATTTTTGACAATACAAATCAGTGAAAGAGAAAAAAAATCACAACACTGGAATATTCATCTTCATTATATAACTGCAGGAAAAATATATTGAAAAAGTCACTACCAAGAATTGTAATAAAACATATAATTTTAAAGATTATCATAAAATCATCCCAAGCAGGAGACAGGTGTATATTGGTGAAAATAATTAGGAAGTAAGCAATTTCTTCAAATGTGGATAGGAACATCATCTTTTGAGTTTTCAATGGAGTGTAACATATCAAGACATTCTTAAAACTTCAGACATATAAAATATGATAAAATGTTTACAACATATTAATGAGTAATCTTGGAATCAGAGATATCAACTAATTTATAAATAGATCCATATATATAAAATAATTTGATATATTTATTAGGTATTGAAATTATGGCTATTATAGACATTTACATCTTTGGGGTCAATTTTCAATGAATGTCTTACTGTGTGTCACCTTCATGTCCTTGCTTCTCGGGCTATAAATGACAGGATTAATGGTGAGAAGTAATAGAGAGCATAGCACAGATAAGAAGTTTCAGTGATGATGGAGATTGGCAGCTATATCCTATGCACACAATCAATCCAGAGGATAGGGACATAGTTTCCATTGTGAAGTGGGGTATGCAGCTGGAGAGATTTTGAAATAGTTTTGTACAGGTGATATACTTAGGACAGTGGCAAAAATGTGAACATAGATAACAATAATTAAAATTAAACTTTTCAAAGCAAAACAACAGCTAGCAAATAATTAATGTATGTTATAAAATGTGCTAATACCAAGAGCCAACTGGCAACATGTTCAGAAAAAGACCTTGAATAAAAGGGGGAAAAGGTAAAGAGAAATGAGTTCACATGGCTAAGAGACTTCAAAGAGAGTCGGGAGGTCATCCCAGAGGTAATACTTATGCATACCTCAGTAGGATCTCATAGAACACCTAAGTGGATATCACCCGACACTGAGGGACCCCTAAGGGCTCTGGTGACACCCAGGTCCTATACACGTGGGGATAGCCCCAGAGAATGATGCCTAATTAGTGGGCTCTTCATTGGCATTTATGTCCCTGAGAGTGACAGAGTTGGACTCAAACAAGTCATCCCTGCACATGGTCCATCAGTCCCTTCTACTCAAACCTATATATGATGCAGGAGTTTTTAGGTGTACTTCCAGAGACTGTATCCTCTGGCCCACCTATTTGCCAGCTGTGCCTGGAATCTCAGTGGAGCTGCAACTCCTACCCTACGACTCAATGGACTCATCCAAGTAACCTGGCGAGGAGACGACGATGGGCAACAGCCATCCCAGGGAATGGAGAGGGCCTGAAGCTGAAGGCAAGATAATCCCATCCACTATATCCATGGAATAAGCCCTCTCTCACTTGGAGGTGGAGTGGACATCACCTTCCAAGTCCACTCAGGATGGGGGGAGGAGCTGTGGACTAGAGTGGAATTGATGGTGTTCTGTTGTAGACATACTGTGATTCAAGCAATGGAAGAAATTGTAACAGTGAGGTGGAGACAGTGGCCACTGGACATTTTTGGGGCAGGGAGAGG
>JAQZBX010039568.1:0-22989 GCA_029593785.1 Cabassous unicinctus
GTTCATCTGGTCTCTTGCTTAAATGTGGGAATCAGCATTAAATGAGAAAGTAGTATTTCCTGGATGTAGAAAATAATAAACCACTACAAGCATGGTATAGGAGGGTGATAGTCTCCTAGATTTCATTCCCTCCTTGATTTACACTTAAGGATATATGTTAAAGCATTTGTCTCTTTACATGCCACTTATTTCGTTATTAATGCATAATTGCTAGTGCCATAGGAAATGTTCACACATGAGAAAATTATGCTGTCCAATAAAAAAAGAAGCTGTTACATTTGAATACTTGTTAGAATTTTATTTAATGAGAGATACATGTTGTTATACCATGAGTTTATTAAATATGAAGGTTTTCTTTTTTCTTTCTTAAATAATGAAATACAAAGAGTCTGGTAATAAAATGTTTCATGATCCAAACATTTCACTCATGCCTTTAGACTCTCTTATGATGGTTTACCAAAGAGTAGTTAAATCTGGCAATAGTTTTTTCCATTACTATTAACCTGAAAAATAATAATTTGGCCAATTCTGTTCAACTGAAAGAGCCATGCTTAAATTTATCTCTATCATTATTTCTTGCTCTTATTCATCCTTCTTTGTGCTTTACCTCCAGAATGAGTGTAACTCTTATACTGCTTATATGTATTCTGAATTGCTTTCTGTATTTTAATTACTTTCCTTTTCATATAATCCTCTAATATATGCCATTCTCCCTTGATATAAATGCTCAGTGTCCTTAGAGATAAATTTTTAGAAATGGCATTTTATCTAATTTTCTTTTGTTTTTTCAGGAATTATTTTCCTGAAGTCTCATCAATGGGATAGTTACAAGATGATTTGCTTTCTCTATTGTATCATAATGATTTTGCTTGCAGTTTCTTTGTTTTTAGAACATATCTCCTTATTTTGCTTATTTTGTTTTCATATTAATATGAAATATCTTAATTTCTGGAACCAATTACTATCCATTTCCTTACCAATTTAGGTAGGCAGGAGTCAGTCAAGACTTGCATTATATAATTCAGTTTCTTAAGCTCTCTGTGAAAGATTTTCAATTCTGGGCAACAGTTGGGACACCAGTAATTGTTTAATCAATCTTCTTAATTTTTGATTTTCAATATATATATTCCTGTTTACTTTTTATGTGAATTCAAGAGTTTGACCCCAGGAACACTGTAAGTTAGAAGTATCATACTGATCATAATTGATCAATATTGAAGACCTACAGAGGATGTATAGATAAATATCAAATTATAAATTTAAAATTATCACATAAACTATAGATTTAACGTCTCCATTACAAAGCAATGTGGTAACATATCACCATGTAATCTTTCTAGGAATATGAACTTTTAAATAAAATGTGCAGCAAATTTATTTCATTTAATTTATTCCTCAATATAGCATTGCCTTAATTGCTTTCACCTAGATGATTTCTTTGCAGCTACTCTATCAATTTCATCTTAATAACTCACAAAATTAATTAAGTTTACAAATCACTTTTGCTTGGTAAAATTAGTATTGCATTCATGATTGCATGAAATATCTAAGACTTCATAACCTCACCCATTGTATCATGATAGCAAAAGAATAACTAATCTCTGTGGTAGTTTCTATTTTTTGATTCCACATTAATTGTGTGCTTCCTTTGAAAATAACATTTGACACTAAACCTTTCTCAGGGCATTTTTCATCTCTGTATTTCTGAGAGTATAGATTAGGGGATTGAACATAGGTGCAATGATGGTGTAAAATAGTGCAAATATTTTATCCTCAGGGTAAGTGTTTGTAGTCTAAGGTAAGGAAAGATTGAAGCCCAAAGAAAAAGACAACCACTGAGATATGAGACCTACAGGTAGACAGGGCTTTGTGGATTCCCTCAGCTGGATGATTTCTTAAAGTGAATAATATAATGATATAAGAAACAAATAAGACAACAAAGATTACCAAGGCCACCATACCTGAATTGACAATTACAAGGACACTTGTGATGCAGGTATCAGTAGAGGCAACTTTTAGCAGTGGAAAGATATCACAGACATAGTGATCAATTACATTTGGGCCACAAAAGGCAACTGGATTGTCATAGACAGTTGAGGAATAGAATGGACAGCCTCTCCTGCCCAAACAGCCAAGACTAGAAGATTTCATCTTGTCCTGTTCATGAAAATCATATGGTGCAGGGGTTTGCAGATTACAACATAGCGATCAAAGGCCATGGCAGTAAGAATGAAAACCTCAATACTTCCAAAGAAGTGTATGATAAAGACCTGTAACATGCAGTTTCCATAGGAAATAGTTTTTGTATCCACTAACAAGTCACCAATCAGTTTGGGTATAACATTAGAGATATAGCAGATGTCCATACAGATATAGAGATATAGCAGATGTCCACACAGGTTAAATGGCTGAGTAACATGGAGTATTTTGGGTCATTGGACTTGTCCTGCAGAACATTGCAATGACAGATACAGGCCATTATACATTTTGTCAAAACATATGAAATTGTTTAGTGCAAAGGATAAACTAAAATGTAAACTATAATCCATTGTTAGTGGCAATGCTTCAATATGTGTTCCTCAATTGTAATAAATGTACCACCCTAATGAAAAAAGTTGTTAGTGGGGGAAAGTGTGGCAGGGGCAGTGATGGGGTATATGGGAATTCCCTATATATATATTTTTTCAAATTTATTTTATTTATTTATATCTCCCCATACCCTTGTTGTTTGCATTTGCTATACCTGTTCGTTGTGTGCTGGTTTTATTTTTCAGGAGCCACAGGGAACCAAACCTGGGACCTCCCATGTGAGAAGGAGGCATCTAATTGCTTGAACCAACTCTGCTCACTGCTTTGTTTGGATTTCATTATGTTTTCCTCCTTGTGTCTCTTATTGCATCATCTTGTTGCATCAGCTCGCTGTTCCAGCCCATCATGTCAGCTTTCTGTCTTGCTCATCTTCTTTAGGAGACACTGGGAACTGAACCCCGGACCTCCCATGTGGTTGGTGGGAGTTCAATTGTTTAAGTCACATCTGCATCCTGTCCCCTATATTTTTGATGTAACATTTATGTAATCTAAAGCTACTTTAAAAATAAAAAAAAACTCTAAAAAAGAACACTTTCTATGTTCAATCTTTAATTTAGCCATTCAAGTGGCAAGAGCAAGAAGTAATATCATTTGCATTACTTCTTGCATACATAATGATGAGTGATGTCTAGCATCTTTTCATGTATTATTTGCAAAGTATATGTCTTCCTTCATGAAATATCTTTTGAAAGCATTTGTCCATTTTCACTGGGTTGTGCAATTTTTTCTTATTAATATATGAAATATTTATAATCCCAATAGTAGTTCTTTAATAACAATGTTTTTCCTTGTGAATAATTTCTTTAATGAATGTATTTATAGCCTCATACTTACAGCAACACATAGCTTTGTTGAAATCTATTTATGGTTTCTTATCTTTTATGGTTCATAAAAGTTGTCATATCTAACAACATTTCCAAAGATGTGAAGATTTTCTTCTGTTTCCTTCTAAATATTTTGTATTTTTATATTTTGTTTAGACACCCATGATGCATTTTGAAATCATGTGTGTATAATGTGTGATGTACAGATCTAAATTCATTTTCCATATGTACAGATATCCAATTTTTCCAGCAACATTTGTTGAAAACATTATTCTTTCTCCACAGAATTATCTACAATTATTTGATTATATTTAGTTGGCCATATATGTATGACTCTATATTTGTATTTTTTTGCTGTTTAAGTTTTCTACTTGCCTATCTTTATGAAAGTGCCACATAGATTTGATTAATGTAGCTATATTATGCCTTGAAATCAGGAAGTATAATTTCTCCAAATTTATTCTTTTCTAAATTTGTGTAGGCTAATCTTGATGATCTGCATTTCCATGTGAACATTAGAATTAGGTTTTGAAAGTCTAAAATAAAAGTCAGTTTGTATTTCTTTGCTAAGATAGCATTGACTCTAGGGCTTAATTTTGTGGTTGTAAAAATGTATTTGTAAAATTTTGCATTGCCTCATTTATGAATATAGAATATTGCACCATTCATTATGGTATTTTTAAATTTTCCTTTTCAAAGTGATATAGTTCTCTGTATGGATGCCTTGCACATATTTTATCATATTTCATTAACTATTATTAGTCATTAATATTAAAATATTAAGTATATTATACTTTTATATCATGTTTCAGTTAAATTTCTGATTATTTGTTAAAAGTATAGTCTTTATGATCAGTTTTTGAATATTGATCTCCAATGCCCAAAAACTGCTCTCTCACTGATTTTTTTTTTTTTAAGCATCATCCCAATTGGATAAGAGAAGTAAAACTGTCTGTAATTGCTGGTGATATGATTACCTAAAAAGTAAATCTGAACTTATATACAGAAAAGCTGCTATATTTTATGGGTATCAGAGAAACATTGGCCTAATAGAATGAGTTAAGTAATATTCTCTTCTGTTTCTTTTCCTGGAACTGTTTGTGTAGAATTGGTATAATTTCTATATTAATATTTGAGGGAATTCACAAATGTAGCTATATAGACTTGAGGATATCTTGTGGGAAGATTTGAAAGAACACATCCAATTTCTTTAAGAGACATAAAACTATTGACATTTTCTATTATTTATTTTTAATGTTCTTTGTATTTTATATCATTCAAGCAAATTTTCAATTCTAAGTTGTTGACTTTATTGCCCTTAATGTATTTATCGTATGCCTTTATTTTCCTTTTAAAATCTGTACAATGTGTAATGATATCACCTCTGTCATTAAGAAATAAAATGTTTGTTAATAAGTGATCTAAGTGTCTTATTTATCAAGATATAAGAAAATAAAAGCTAATTAAATCAAACCATATATAGCTAAGGATATAATAAAATTATGTAGTATTCAATGATATAAATAACAGTAATAAATACAGAATAATAACAAAGCCAGAATTTGGGTCTATGAAAGGATTAATAAAAGTCAGAATACTTAAGCATGATTAATCATAAGAAAAGTGAAAAAAAAAACAACACAAATTACCAGTATGATAGGCCTATTATACATTACTCTTAGTAGTATAAGTATAAACTTGCAAAAATATCTTGAAATATTTTTTTAGTATTTACTGTCATAAAGTATCATACAAATATTTTATTTCCAGGTATTTATTTAGAATACTGTCAATTTGCATGACTATCAGCAAAATATCATCAATAGGAAGTAGTTAGAGGTTCATAACTGGTGTTAGCAGGGAAAATTAGTAAATGGTAACCCTTGGCATGCCCGCTCTACCTTACAATCAATTTCAAAGATTGGATGAGTAAATTAATCTCAAAGAGGGAAAAACAAATTACTCTTGGACTTTAACTGAAATTATATATCCACTTCAGATTCAAACAACAAACACTCTTCTGAACAGTATTTTTTTTGACGACAAGGTTCTGACCATTCATTTAATAAATGTTAGCCCACCCATGCTATATACACCCCCCCACACTCAACATAAACCCCTAGGGAAACATAATATAGAGATATTTCTTTATTTATATTCCTATCACACATTCTTGGATAAGTAGTACATTAAACCAAATAAAATGTAACTATGAATAACTAGTCAGAGCTAATACCCTTTGGAAAGAAGTGAAATATCAAAAGAGGAGATCCTCGTATTAAAGGCAAAAAATGCTACCTCTGGTTTTTCTTGGATCTCACACTGGCTGTGGGGCAGGACAAACAAAATCAGGAAAAGGCTGTGTGGAGGTAACACAGTCATTCTGTTGAGAAATGACAAGTAACTGGCACAGGGAGAAAAGTGTAGAAATGGGAACCAAGGTGCAAAGAGAGAATCATTTGTTCTTGTGCTTAAATGTAGGAATCAGCATTAATTGAGAAAGCAGTATTTCCCTGATGTAGAAAATATACAACTAAAGCCATATTATAGGAGGGTAATTGTTAGATTTCATTCCCTCCTTGATTTACACTTGGGGATATATGTTAAAGTATTTGTCTCTTTACACATCACTTATTTCATTATTAATGCATAATTGTTAGTGCCATAGGAAATGTTCACACATGAGAAAGTTTATGCACTCAAATAAAAAAAGGAGCTGCTACATTTGAATAGATTGGAATTTTTAAATGAAAGACACATGTTGTTAGATCCTGTGCTTATCAAATGTGAAGGTTTTATTTTTCTCTTCCTTACATAATGAAATACAAACAGTCTGGTAATAAAATGTTTCATGGTCTAAACCTTTTCCTAAAACCTTTAGATTTTGACATATTGTGTTATGATAGTTTTTCTTAAGAGAATTTAAATCTGGCAAAATTTTTCTTCCATTATTAGCAAAATGACAAAATAATAATTTGTCCAATTCTATTCAATACTAAGAGCCATGTTTAAATTTATCTCCATCATTATTTATTCCTATTATTCATCCTTCTATGTGTATCACCTCCAGAATGAATGTAATTCTTGTACTGCCTGTATGTATTCTGAATCACTTTGTGTATTATAATTACTTTCCTTTTCATATAATCTTCTAATCTATGGCTTTCTCCCTTAATATAAATGCTTAGTGTCCTAAAAGATAATTTATTAGGAATGGTATTTTATCAAATTTTCTTCTGGTTTCTTAGTAACTATTTCCCTAAAGTCTCATTTATGGAATAGTTACAAGTTTATTAGGTTTATCTATTGTATTACTATACTTTTTGCTTGCAGGTTTCTTTGTTTGTAAATGGACAACATCCTTTTTTCTTTTTCTTTGCTTATTTTTTTCCCCTTTACTGTAAAATGTCTTTGCTTCTGGAACCAATGACTAATCATTTACTTACCTATTTTAAGTAGGTGGGGGGTTCAATACTTGCATTTTATAATTCAGTTCCCTAGCTACATGGGAAACAATTTTCAATTCTTGTCTACAGGTGTGACACCAGTTATTGTGTAATCGCATTCTGAATTGTTGAATTTCAGCCTGGCTTCCTAGTTATTTTTATGGGGATTCAGGGGAGTTGTCCGCCCGGAAACACAGTAAGATGTATCATACTGTTTTCCCTAATTCTCAATTTTGAGGCCTCTAGAGGTTGTATGGAGAAATATCAAATATATAAATTTAACTTCTCCATTTTAAAGGAATGTGGTAACATGTCACCATGTAGTCTTTCTAGCATCATGAACTTTTAAATACAATTCTCATTATTTTTCTCATTAAAATTCATTCTAGGATATAGCATTGCAGTAATTGCTTTGAACTAGGTGATTTCTTTGCATGCACTCTATCAAATTCATCAAAATACCTCAAAGAATTAATTATTTTTCCAAATCACTTTTGGATGGTAGATTTAGTATTAGATTTGTAATTGTGTGAAACCTCTAGGTCTTGGTAACTTCATCCATTGCATTCATGATAACAATAGAATAATTAATCTCTGTGATGGTTTCTATTTTTTGATACACATTACTTGCATGTTTCCTTTGAAAATAACATCTGACACCAAACCTTTCTCATGGCATTTTTCATGTCTGTATTTCTGAGAGTATAGATTAGAGGATTGAACAAAGGAGCAATGATAGTGTAAAATAGTGCAAATATTTTATCTTCAGGGTAAGTGTTAGGTGGACTAAGGTAAGGAAAGATTGAAGGCCCAAAGAGTAAGACAACCAGTGTGATATGAGACCCACAGGTAGAGAGGGCTTTGCGAATTCCTTCAGCTGAATGATTTCTTAAAGTGAATATTATAATGACTTAAGAAACAAATAAGACAACAAAAGTTACCAAGGAGACCATACCTGAATTGGCAACCACAAGGACACCTGTGATGTAGGTATCAGTACAGGCAACTTTTAGCAGTGGGAAGATATCACAGAAAGAGTGATCAATGACATTTGGGCCACAAAAGGGCAACTGGATTGTCATAGACAATTGAGGAAATGAATGGACAGCCCCTCCTGCCCAAGCAGCCAACACTAGAAGATAGCATCTTGTCCTGTTCATGATAATCATGTAGTGCAAGGGTTTACAGATTGCAATGTAGAAATCAAACGCCATGGCAGTAAGAATGAAAACCTCAATACTTATAAAGAAGTCCATGTAAAAACACCTGTAAAATGCAATTTCTGTAGGAGATGGTTTTTTTCCCTGCTAACAAGTCACTAATCAGTTTGGGTGTAACACTAGAGGTATAGCAGATGTCCTTAGAGGAGATAGTACATGGGTTAGTGTAAAAGGGAGCTGCATTGAATGGAGACAAGAATCAGGAGGTTTCCTATCAAGATGGAAATAGAATAAAAAGAGTACAAAGCAAAATATTTTTATGTCCTCATCATAAGAAACTCCCAAAAGAATGAATTCTGAGATGTTACTCTGACTTTCCATGTATTTCAGTTTGGTATGTATTGTTAAGCATCTGAAAAACAAACAAACATTAATTTGGATGTACATGACAATATAAAATTTACTACAATATTGGGTGGACACATATAGATTATTAATAGTAATTATTGTTTGCATACAGAATTATGCTGCACTTTTAAACATATCACATTGTACAAAATATTGTGGTCTTATTTTAGACTAGGAACAAAGAGGTATTTTATTAATTTATTTCAACATTAGAGATTAAAGTTTAATTATTAGTTTGATCAGCCAGAATACATTTTTCTCCTGTTAATTATATCACTTGGAAAACAAAAAATGTTTAATTTACCTCAAAAAAATTAAACTGTTTTGCCTATTTTTAAATATATTGCTTTAGCTAAAGAGTAAAATTTACACCTTCCAGCATGAACAGGAAAACTTCCATGAATCATCCAAATATGAATCAGAAAAGAAATGTTTAAAGCACCCAGTTTAAAGTGGTAAAATTTAATTTCGTAAATCCACCAAGAAAATAATTATGAAGCACAGAATGTTTAACAGTTAAATGTGAATAAATAATATTGAATATAAGGAAGGTTTCATTGTTCTATCTTTTATTTATTATAACTGATACTGATTGCTTGTTAAGAAATGGTATACTGTTTATTGTCAAATACACATATTTACTTAAAATAAATTGATTTAAAAATAATTTCTATATAAGTAGGTTGGTGAAATATATAAAATAGGTTACTCGATTAATCCAAGTCCATAATAACCAATAAAAGTCTGTCAGATCACAGGAATCACAGTAATTTTTCAGAATCTGTATGTTATACACTGTTGAAACCAGAAAATAGATATCTGATACTCAGTTCAGGGCTGCATCTTATGCATAAGAGCAGAGCAGGGCAGGGAAAGAGTGTCTTTGTGTGTAGCATTGCGAGGAACTGCTGGGAAGCCTCATCTCAGTAGAAAAGATTATGGATTTCAACAAGTTACTAGTTCACTCAGTCAGTTATCCTGAATATTTATGTAAAGTTCTAACTTGCAGCTAATTTAAATTAGAATTCAGATTCCAAATTGTTTTGAAATAACTGTACTTTGGTTTTTCCTAAATGTACATTCCTTAGGTCGAGATTACTGCTTGTTTTCTAAATCATGATAAATATTTAATCTAAAATTGAACCTAAAATCCCACCCTACTATAATCACTACTGTTACCAGAGGTAAAAGGCAAATGTGAGTAGATTCAGTTAAGATGAACAATTGTTATTAAAATGTATATTTTTGACCAAATAGTAAGTAAATTACCTATAAAAGATTTGAATTCATGAATGATCAGAGGAATAATATATTAAATAACCACTGTGTAAGGAATTAAAAACAGTGGCAACAAATAAAAAGGAAACAATGTTGAGGAGTATAAAATAACCTGAGCAGTTATGAACATTGAGCTCATTGCTTAATCTCCTTAAAACTTAATTTTCTTGAATTAAATAATTAAGAAAATTTACGTAAGTCAGAAATAAAAGGACTATATGAAGGAATATGAAATAGCTTGGTGTCATTTTTTTTTCATTTTTCTTTTTTGATTAAGTAATTAAGCAACCACTGAAATGTCCCTGCAAATATATATAACTAATTACAAAGAAGAAAAATTTGGTAAAAAAAAAGGAAAGTTCAGTTTAAACTTAATAGGTGATCAAATAAGCATCAATTTCTACAATCCATTAATGAAAACAAAGTTATTTCAATAATAGATCGAGTATCTTAAAACAATTCCTAACACTAATTATTAGTCTGAATATTTGTACAATCAGTATATAAAGAAATTATTACTTTATTTCTTTGATAAATGAATAAATACTGTGCATTCCTGTTTGTGTATGCTACAGAATAATAAAAATATATGTTCTTAATGTTACTGTGCAGTTTCTCTCATAAGTTCAAATTTTCTATTAGAGGTGTCAGAATGTGCCATGCTATAAAGTTACCTTAGTTGACATAGATGAATCTAGACTATTTTTGGACAGCAGTTTGTCTGAAATGTAGGGAAATCTTCTTATTGTTGATAGCAAACATGAATGGCAATATTGCTTTACAGGAATATGGAGGAAGATACATGAATACCAGGATGGGACTCAGGGAAATTCACTGCCAGCCTGAAAATTTCATTAACTTTAACTTTACTCTTTTCAACCAGAATTTGGCTTGTATATAATGCACCAAAGAGTTTTTATACTAATGAAATTCTCATATGCTGAAAGATAAGTTATGGCCCTAAGAGTGAAATTAGATGGAATAAATGTAAATAACACAAAACCACCGTAAAACATGCTTAGTGGGATCCTCTCAAAACTGAAATGTCATGAGTGATTCAATGACCAAGAAGTTTAAGTGGACTTCAGGTTAGATTAAGGCTGCATCAGGAAAAATTGCCCTGGAGATACTTATTCTGTTAATTCTTCTCCATTATCTGAATCTGAAGAAAATACAGAGAATTCCAAAGAGGAGCAAATCTAAGTGAACTCTCAAAAATATTTTTGAAATCTCAAAATACCTTAGGAACTTTGACAGATTTGCAAGGAGAGTAGATTTTAAACATTCACTAAATCCATCAGTGTTGCAAGGAAAAGTGGATCTTTATTCCACAGAAAAGCAAGTAGGGACTCTTGAATGCAGATTTACCGTCTTCACCCTAGCTTAAAGTAAAATAAACAGAGAGAATTTGAAAGACCCACAAAAGCTACCCCATGTATTTCCTACCTCCAAGTCATCTATTTTTTGCCTAAAAGATATTTGGTCTAGAAGAGCAGAATATAAACTTCTGTGGCAATGGAAATATTAATAGTTCTTTGAAAGGTCTTAGAAATTATATTCCCAGAGGCATATCTACCAGAATCTCAACAAATGCCATTAAGCTGCTGTCCATGGCAATCTCCGTCAAGCCGCTGGGCATTTACTATACAACTTGACTTGCCCTGGCTCAGGTACTGAACCAGGAGGTGCCATGATGCTTTACTCAGACCCAGAGCAGTCTAAGAACTCTGCTGGGTCTGTGCTAGTCTAGCTTTCTGAACAAAGGAGGAAAGACATTGTAGCCTGAAATGGTATTAGTCTAGCTGCCAGGAACATCTTACAAGAAAAGGCCAAAGAGAATTAAAAACACACATAATAATCTAGATATGGATCATTATCAAGAATATCCCAGATATGGAAAAGTAGATAGATAAATAAAATCAGTGACCTACAGGATCATGCCTAAGACTAGAATCTTCATTGGACTAGAACTAGCATTGTTGGAAAAGATGGTTAGGGAATGGAAGAGGAAAGAAAATAAAAGAAAAAGAATACATTTTTCCTTCATATGCAATTCATGGTAGAAATGGTTATCATTAAGTGAAAATATAATTAAAATATCAGAAGAAATCAATACTCAAAATGTAGCAAGTTTTTTGTTTTGTTTTGGTTTTGGTTTTTGTTTGTTAGTTTTTTCAAAGAATAGACCTGTATTAGTTTCTTGAGGCAGCAATAACAAATGATCACAAGCTTGGTGGCTTCAAATAACAGAAATTAATTCTTTCACAGTTTTGGAGTTTAGAAGTCTTATTTTAAGGTGTTGGTAGGCTTGGTTCCTTCTGGAGACCAGGAGAGGATCTGTACCAAGCCGCTTTTTTCTCATCTGTCGGCTGCCAGCAAGCAATCCTTGGTGCTCCTTGGCTGGTCAATGCATCACTCCAATCTTTGCCTCCAAATTCAAATCCCTTTCTTGTCTATATTTTTTATTTTAATTTTTTAAACAAGCTTTAGATTACATAAATATTACATAGAAAATATAGGGGTAATATTAAAGAAGGAAAAAATAAATGTGGGATTCCCATATATCCCAACCCTCACCTTCCCACACTTTCCCCCATTAACAACATCTTTCATTAGTTTGCTATATTTGTTACAATTGAAGAATACATATTGAAGCATTGTCACTAAACATTGTACAAAGTTTACATTATAGTTTACACTTTGCATCATACAATTTTATGGGTTTTATCCAATTGCAAAATAGCCTGCATCTGTCATTGCAATATCATGCAGAACAATTCCAATGTCCCCAAAATGCCCCAATATTACACCTATTCTTCCTCCTCCCTCCCCTCAGAACCTCTGGTAGCCACTGCCTTTATATCAATGATACAATTTCTTCCATTGCTAGAATAATAACAAGTCTACTTTAGACCATAGTTGCATTCCCCTCTTATGTTTGTTCATTCCTCAAACTTGATGATTTGCTGATGGTGATGCCCACTCTGTTTCTGATTGAAAGGGGTCTTAGATCCCGTGGGGCAGATGATGAAACTGTCTTGCTTTCAGTTGTGTATACTAATTGTTTTGGGGGATGGTCATTATCCATCATCATCCTTTTATTAGTTGTCCATGGGGAGCCAAATGAACTGGAGAGCAGCTGTTGCAAATCTTGCCAAGAGTCAGGATTCAACTGGCACATGAACTGACCAATGATAAAAGTCTCTGGGACATATATTGAATGAGTATAGTGCAAAATATAGGTTCAAATAAAAGGGGCAGAAGAGCTATGTGTAGGGAAATTGTAAATGGGTCTAACTCTGTTACATTGGGGAGCATATGTTCCTAAGTGAGGCCCACTGACACGGGGCTGAATGCCTGAGATTGTCTGTCCTGCCAATAGTGTCTAGATGTCTCTAGAACCCTCAGGACCCTGGCTTTTGGAGGCAGTTTTCTGTGGCAGTCAATGAGATCCTTCTGAGATATGTATAAGTGTAACCTCTGGAATTGTCTACCAATTTACTTTGAAATCCCTTAGCCATAAAAACTCATTTATATTTAACATTTCACCTTTTTAACAAGGTCTTTTTCCAAATGCATCACAAGGTGGCACTTGGTAATAATCGCTAGTGCCAGGGAGGCTCATCCCTGAAAGTCATATCCCTCACCAGGGGAAGCTACTTTCTTTTATGTCACTGCATTGGCACAGGATGTAAAAGCTCAGCCCCAAATGCACACACTGAAGTTCAGTCAGCCTTTTCCACTTTTCTATATACAAATCGATACATTAAGGTTTTCTCGTACAGTTAAAACTTTAGGAATTCAGTACTTTTTGTATCTTATCTGGTTCAGATCAATATTCTTAGAAAGATGATAATAATTTATCAAGTAATCTTTTGATATATTAAGTTCATTATATCAATTAATCCTCAGCATAATGTATATTTTGAAATAAGTATTATGCATCCCATTATTCAAATAAGAATAATACAACTTCCAGATGTTAAACATTATCTCAAAAAGCTAAAAAGCAGCATTGGCCTTTTTTCAATGAAATTAATTGGCATTTCTAAGTTTAATTTTTACTTCAAGGATTTGAAAAATGAGTATTAATCCTGATTGAATACTGATTAAATTCTAGCACTTAAGAATGAATGAAGGGAGCAAATGTAGCTCAGTTGTTTGAGTGCCTGATTCCTATGTTTGGGGTCTCCAATTCAATTCCCAGCACTGCCTTAAAAAAAAATGTCCCTTTCTGGGAAGCAGCTGTGGCTCTAGCAACTGAGCATCCATTTATCATATGGAGGACCTGGGTTCAATCCCCAGGACCTCCTGGTAAAAATGAAAAAAAAGTGTACCAGACCTGTGCTGCAGAGAGAGGTGCACAGGCCCCCGCAGCAGTAGAGGCACAGGCCCCCCGAATCAATGCACCAAAAAGACGATGACACAACCAGATAGAAAAGAAAAAATAGAATAAATAATATAAGAATCTAGTGTTTGTCACCCACTTCAACACAATGCCTGCTGCTGGCCACTTTTCAGTCAAGCTGACCAGCATTACTATGCAGAAGCTAGCTGTTCATATCTCTAACCATCCTCCCTACATACAAATAAACACCTGGATACTACCTAAAAATGTGGGCAGATGACTTAAGTACAATCAGAAAATTGCAAACTCAACCCTGAATTCATCTCTGGTCATCTCAAATTTTTTGCCTTGAAAGTTTTAATTTTGTTGAGGTCAGATGTATCTGCCTTTTTGTTATGGGTCATTTTTTAGTATCATATTTAAGGACTTTTTGCCTAATCCAAGGTCAAAAAGATTTCCTCCCTTGTTTTATTCTAAATAGTTTGTACTTTTTTACATTTTATGTATCGTCCAAAATCCATTGTGAATTAATTTTCTACAATGAGTGAGGTATAGTTTAATGTTCTTTGTTTTGTACATTATATTTTTCATCACCATTTGTTGAAAAGATTATTCTTTCTCCACTGATTTTCTATGTAATTTTGTTCTGATTTTGCTGAGAATGTATGTGTAAGTTTAAAATCTTTAGTCTGTTCCATTGATAACTTGTCTAACTTTATGAATTCACCATACTGTTTCGATCACTGTAGCTTTATATTATAACTTGATATTGGTATTATAATTTCTTCAAATATTTCCTTTTTAAAATCTGGGGATAATTTAGATCCATTGCAATTCCATACAAGTATTAAAATAAGTTTGTTAATTTATAAAAATAATTCTTGATTAAATTTGGTTTGGGATTGCATTGACCTAGAGATCAAAAGGAGAAGAGTTGAAGTCATAATAAATTTGGACATCCAATCCATAAAAACAGTATTTCCATTTACTAAGGTCTTTCTAATCTCTCAGCATATTTTATGGTTTTGTCTATATGTATGTGAAATTCACCATGTTATATCACATATATATATGCACACACATATATATATTTCCCACTGTAACTTGTAATTATCAGAGATATAATGGTTTAATATAATGAGATTTGTAAGAGATTGTGTACAATTGGTATTATTTCTTCTTTAATATTTGTTAGAATGAACTAATGAAACAATCTGAGCATGGGGTTTCCTGGTGAGAATATCATGCAACAAATTCAATCTCTTTAAAAGAGATAGTGTATTTAAAAGACTGTTCATTGTTTAATTTTATAAGCTGTAGTAACTTACATCATTCAAGGATTTTTTTTCATTCTATTTAAGTTGTTGAATTTATCTTAGTAAGTTCATAACTTTCCATTAGTTTTTTAAAAATCTGTATATAGTAATTAAGATACAAGGGAGTGTGGTAACTAATGATCTAAGTAACCTATGTACCACCATCTAGGAAAATAAAAGCAAATTAAATCCAAACAAGACTAATTTAAGGATAAAATAAAAATAAGGAAACACAAAAAGACTTGATTCACAGTTCTAAATAGTGAATATCTACAAAACCAAAGCTAATTCTCAGATGGTATACTAGTCTGCCAAAGGGGTGCTGATACAAAGTTCCAGAAATCTGTTGGCTTTTATGAAAGGTGTTTATTTGGAATAAAATTTTAGAGTTACAAGGCCCTAAAGAGTCCAACTCAAGGTTGCTTTCTCAACAAAGATGGTCACTGATCTCTGCTGGTCCCTCCTTCCTGGGTTTCCTCTTCCTCTTAAGGCTCCATAGACCCAGCTTCTTCCTGATCTCAGGCTGGCAAATGGCTTGTCTCTCAGGGCTTCCTCTCGCTCATCTGCAAACTAACAGGCAAATGGCTCATCTCTCCCTGGGGCCCCAGGATAAAAAATGACAGTGCTCTCTCTCTTCCTGTGTGTATTCTTGAGTGAGTATCCATTTACATCAGCCCACCAAGGGGCAAGGACTCAAACTGAGTTATGCCTTACTGACATAGCCTAATCAGAAGCCTTAGATTGATTTTATCAAGTACACTAATCAGAGGCCCCTTGCTGAATTTAATACGATCAAAGACTATCACCCCCAGAGGAATAGATTAGTTTACAAACATTTTCTTTCTCTTTTTGGGATTCATAAAATATTCTCAAAATGCCACAGATGGATTATCAAAATTCAGAAATATTTAATAGATCAATCAAGTGAATTAAGTGAGAAAACATGGTATCATTAGAAAAAATGGAAATCTTTTGTTATATTGCTGGTAGTAGAACAAAATTGCAAGAAAATTCAAAATACTGTTGGACAACATCTACTACAACTAGTGTACACTTTTATCTAATGATTTTACTCATAGATAATGTTATACAATACAATACATTCTACAGGATTAGCCCCAGTGCATCCTCAATTAGCACACGATTCTCTGGTTGATTAGACCAATAATATGGCACTTTCAATGGCCCTGTGTGTAATTCTGAAATGTGTGCTGTGCAAAGCCCTCTCACTCTTCTCCTCCCCTTCCTCATGTGCACGGCGGCACACACACATGTGCACACACTCACATGCATGGGTGTCTTAGTTGCCTGGAGGGTTGGCCGAGCAAGAGAAAACAATCCAGAGAATATGTCAGGCTAAAGTCTCTTCTCAAATGGTAGCTAACTCCAGGCAAATATGTTATGACTTGAGGTCTGGAATTCAGAAATTGCTGTATCATATACATGTATCATGTAGTTATACCTGGTTTTATCAGGAATAATAAGTTGCATGTCCTCATGGCTCACATTTCTGATCTGGCCTTCCTGAAATTGCTAATACTCAATTTCAAATAATACAAGAGGAAATTAAGCTCAAAGAAGGAAAAATGAATTACCCCTTGGGAATAAGATGAGATTATATATCCACTTCAGGGTCAGATGCCCAAAACACTATGGCCAGAGTCTTTTCCAAAGGCGTCCACTGGATGAAGGACATAGGAGAAGAATGTCACCAAAATGAACATATTAGGCATTCTGGAAATCTAATACTTCAAAGATCTGTTTGAAATGGGCCTAAATATATGCCTGTGTAAATCTTTTAAGTTGGAATGAGGGTTGAATTCTATTATAGCTTAGTCATTTGGGTGAATTGGAGGAAGAGCCTGAGAGAAACATGTTTTTAAGGAAGACTAAGGAGGAGGTTTTAATAATACTTTTTCCAATTAAAATAAGGAGCTGTCAAGAAAGCCTTGACCAAGTAAAAATGTTTCCGCATCAGAAGAAAATAAATGTCCAGCGCATATTAGGTATAATGGTACTGTGAAATCATTTCACATATGTCCTCTCATAAAATTACAACAGACTGTTCAATGCTATAATAAAACTTTATTATGCAGAAAAGCAAATTGGGACATTTGAATGCAGATTTATTATCTGCTCTCCAACTCAGAATAAAAATAAACAGGATGGTTTTTAAAATTCCCAGATAAGTTAACACAGTATTTACGTCGTAGGAGTCATCTGTTTTATGCCTATTAATTAAAGTAATTAATTTGGAAGAAGAGAATATGACCATATGTGATGATGCAAGTATTTATAATTTTGATAGCTTTAGAAATTATTTTCCCTAAGGCAATCAACCATAATCTCATGAATTGTTCCTTAACTACTGTCCACATTAAAGTCCCTTGTGCCTCTGGGCATTTACTTTGCCTGGCTTAGGCACTGTTTCTCTAGAGATTTCAAAATGTATCATCAGACACTTAGCAATTCAGGAAACTGTGATTTCTCTGTGCTTATCTAACTTTCTCAGGAATAGGAGGAAAGATGAATGATATGAGTTTAGCTGCCAGGAAAATCTGTGGTAAGGAATAACAAAGAGCACTAAAGATAGGCAATACAGTAAAAACATCAACCATTGTTAACAGGTAGGTTAATACTACAAAATGTTAATATCAGACAAACCCACCCCCCAAAAACACACACACAAAAATATATTATACTAAGTGAAGGAGACCAGACACAGAGGACTAAATATTGTATGATTCCATTTATACAAATTGTAAATATAAATCAATTTATGAAGATGAAATTATATTAGTGTTATGTAGGGCTGGGGAAGGAATGCTAAGTGGTGTGGAGTCTTTTTTTTGGAGTAATAAATTTTGTATTAGCCAAAGAGGTGCTGATACAAAGTACCTGAACTCTGTTGAATTTATAAAGGATATTGATTTGGGGTAGAAACTTACAGTTACCTGGCCCTAAAGAGTCCAACTCAAAGTACCATAAGAGGTTATTTCTCAACCAAAGTCTGTTGCCACATGTTGATGCAAGATGGCGGGCAACATCTGCGAGGATTCTGCCTTCCTTTTCCTCCTAAGGGTCTGTGGTCCCAGCTCCTTCCCATCTCAGCTGTAGGCTGCCATAAGGCTTGTCTTTCTCCCCAGGGCTTATTTCTTTCCAGGCTTAGCTGTTCTGCTTTCTTCAAAAGGTCAGCTATAGACTATCAGGCTCATTCTCTTCCCCGGGCCTCTGCTATGTCTAATGGAGCCTTCTCTCATCCCTCACATATCTGCTTCAGTGTTCTCCTTCTCTGTGTGTTTACTTTGCTGTGTGAGTCTGTTTTATACCCACCATGGGGGAGGGGAGTCAACCCTGCATGCCTTAAGGACATGGTAAAATAAAAGTCCTAAACTTGATTTAATAAAGTAAAAGTGAAAACTCCGAATCTAATATAATTTAATATGCTCAGAGAAACAGACCAGTTTACAAACACAATCCGATATCTGTTTTTGGAATTCATAAATAGTATTAAACTGCCTCAAAATTGTTCTAAAATTTTTGAGATGATGAAAGCATGACATTGTGATTATACTAAAAGCCACTGATTATACATTTTAGATAGATCATATGGTTTATGAATATATCTCAGGAAAACTACTTAATATACAAATAAATAATTGTGCAAGAATAGTCAGAAATAGCAGCTATGTAGAGCACAGAAAACATAGAGAGATTGAGAGGTGAGTTATTTTATTGTCTATTTTTTATCTATTATTATTACTATTGAAATAATGAAAATTCTCTAACAATTATTGAAATGTGAAAGCACAGCTATATATTTATACCAAATATCCTTGATTATATACTTTGGATGAATTGTGTGCTTTATTAGTATGTATCAATATCCATCTTTTGAAAATTGTGAATAATTCTGCTATTAACATAGGAATGTAAATATATGTTTGAGTCCCTGCTTTCCATTCATTGGGTATATATACAAAGTGTGGGATTGCCGGGTTATATGGTCATTCTCTACTTAAATTTTCTGATGAACCGCCTAACTTCCTTCCTCAGTGTCTGCACTATTTTTCATTCCCACCAGCAATGGACCATTGTTTTAATTCCTCCACATCCTCTCTAATACTTGTAATAATCTGTTTTGTTTTTAATAGCAGCCATTCTAGTGGGTGTGAAATGGTATATCATTTTAGTTGTAGTTTTTATTAGCATTTTCCTGATAGCTAGTGATGTTAAGCATCTTTCCATGTGCTTTCTGTTCATTTATATATCTTCTTTGGAGAAATATCTGTTAACATCTTTTGTCCATTTATTAATTGGCTTGTAGTTTTGCTGTTTTGTTGAAGGACATCTATATATTCTGCATATTGAAACTTTAATGGACATGTGTTTTCCAAATATTTTCTCCCATTGTGTAATTGATGGATATAGCATGACTGAATACCTGAAAGTAACTTGTTTCTCCCCCTGTTGTTAGGACACAAAGGAAAGAATTTTATGTAAATTAGGAAGTAATAAGATGCATCCCTCTCTTGGTCCCAAATTCCGTTTTTGATGTACAAGAACATCCATTTGAAGCAATGAACTATGAAAACCATCTTCAACTGGTTGGCCTGACCTGCACAGTAGATGTCCCTTGCTGTCCTCACTTCATCTTGCTTAATTAACATACTCAGTTTCCCACCCTGAGGTGGAACTATCCGCCCCTGTTTTGATCATGCAATGTATGTGCAAGTGTGATTTCCTGAACATACTCATCATACAATTGTATAACTAGATATGTATGTTCATCTATATGCATAAAAGCTAATGCACAATCAAAGCAAATGCTAGTATTACCTCAGGTATTGACGCAAGAGTAAAACCGCAGTACAGAGAGCTAGGTCTGAGTCACTTTAGACTGACTTTGGCTCCTACATCTACAGATGTAATAATTGTGAGTTTGTGAAACTCTCATGTTGAAGTGTTCTTCTTGCCATCTTAGGTTATCCATAAAGGCCCTGACTTGAGGCCTAACATAAGTTATCCTTTTACTTTCATGATAAAGTTCTTTGAGGAACAAAAGTTATTAATTTTGATGAGGTCTGATTTATGTATTAGGTATGAGATAGGGGGGTTCTCCGTTATCTTTTTTCTTTTGCAAATGGAGATCCAATTTTCCTAGCACCATATTTTAAAGAGACTATTCTGTCCCAATTCAGTAGTTTTGGCCTCTGGTTCAAAAACCTGTTGGCCATAAATGTGAGTGTTGATTTCTGAGTTCTCATTTCAATTTGAATATTTTATATGTATTTCCTTAAGGCAGTACCATGCTGTTTTGATTACTTTGGCTATGTAATAAGTTTAAGATCAGGAAGTATGAGCCATCCAATATCATTTTTTTGTAAGTATTGAATTGTACTACACAAACAGTGAATTTTAAGTTAAAGCATGGACTATAGTTAATAGTACAATTATAAAATATGAGCACTTTTCAATTATAACAAATATTCCACACCAATGCAAGATGTTAGTAATAGGGTGTTGTTTTATTTTACCAAAAGGCTACCGATGCAAAGTACCAGAAATCTGTTGGCCTTTATAATGGGGATTTATTTGGGGTAAAAGCTTACAGTTCCATGCCATGAAATGTCCAAATAGAGGTATTGGCAAAGATGTTTTCTCACCAATGTCAGCTAATGTTGACCCTGGTGTTGGTGCCACATGGTGAAGCAAGATGGCCACTGATCTCTGTGGAGGTCTTTACCTTCCCCTCCAGAATTTACCATATCTTGGAGCTCAGCTGTATGCAACCAGTCATAGGACTCGTCTCTTTCTGGAACTCAGCTCCTTGACCTCTCAGGGGCTTCTGTTTTACTGCAGTAATTTCTCTCTTATGGCAGAATCTAACATGGCAGCTTCCTTTTCCTTTTTCTGTCTGGCTCTCTGGGTCTCCGTTTATATCAGACCTAGCAATAGGGCAGAGCATCAAGAGGAATCATACACCACTGACATAGGGTCTCACAGCCACAGAAATGGGTTAGATTAAAACATAATATTTTGCTTTTTGGGATTCACAAAAGTCAAACTGTCACACTCCACCTTCTGCAATCCAAAAAGATATATTCTTTCCATATACAAAATAGATTCATTGCATCATTGTATTTCAAAAGCCTTAAAACATTTTGTAGCAATGCTAAGAACAAAATCTCATAAAAATCAATGATAGGCATGAGTGTGTCTTGGCAACATTCCCCACTGGCTGTAGACCTTTGAAAACTACAAATTATCTGCTTCAAACAAACAAAGGAAGGACATATATTGGATAAACATTTGCATTACCCTAAGGAGAAATTTGGGAGAGAAAAAGATGTCATGGATTCCCAACAGTTCTGAAAACATGCAGGGATGCTCCATTAGATTTCAAAGTCTGAGAGTCATCCTTAAAGAGATGATTACTTGCCTCAGGGCTTCATAGTGGCCCACCCTTTCCACAGGCTAGCCAAATGGCCATAATTTCAAGGATCTTGGTGGCAACTGAGCTCCAGACAACACCCTCCAAGTATATTGGGGTGATGATCACACTTTCCCCAATTTCTGGAGGACACTCTTAATCCCCTTTGTACAGTGAGGTGTTGTCAACATTATGCCAAAGCTCTGGCATATAGGCCAAACACAGTGGCATAGTGACCTGACTTTCCCAAATCTATGGGGACTAGGCCCAACCCCTGAGAGCATTGGGGTGGTGACCTAACTTTCCCCAATCTATGAGGAATAGGCCCACCCCCTCAGAGCATTGTGGTGGTGACCTAACTTTCCTTAACCTATGGGGAAGAGGCCCACGCCACTCAGAGAAGTGAGGTGGCAACTTAACTCTCCTCAAACACCAGGGAATGTGCTCTGCCTTCTCTGTACCCTGGGGTAGTCATACTCTCCCTAAACAACAGGATGGAACATCCACTCTCTTCAAATGCTGGGGCAAACTCATCCTCTCCATACACATGGGTGGGACCCCCTCTCTTGGCCCAAGGAGATGTCATAATTCCAGACCTCAGTTTCCATGGTTTTCCTCTTGAAGCTGTTTACCCTTCCATCTCTCTGCTCCCTGTCCCTTTTAGTACAAGCATACAATAGTTTCATTCATACAGATCTTACAAAAATATTCTTGGTTTAGCATGCAGGAAACAGGGATCCAAGCTATCAGACAGTAAGACTCCACAAGTCCTTCCTGGATAATTGCACTTCCAATCTTGATTTACAAGCTCCAAGTTTAGTTAAACTTTCACATGGGTGCCCCTGCAATTTTACAATAAAGATTGCCTTTCCTCCAGTTTCCAATAATAGTATCATCATTTCCTTCTAAGGTCTGAATGGAAACAACTTTAGTATCCATATTCATACCAACTCTCTCTTCAAAGCAATCTATGCCTTTCCTATCAAGCATCTTACAATTACTCAAAAAAAAAATTTTTATGCCTTTTGGGGTTTGCAAAATTCAAACTACCACAGGTGTTACATGAGAATCTTATATTTACGCATGATTGTCTTATATGTACACATGATTGTCCTGTAAACCCACAACTTCTCAAATATAGAAAAAAAAAAAAACTTTAGGAAATCAGTACTTATAGTAACTTATCT
>JAQZBX010039569.1:0-22990 GCA_029593785.1 Cabassous unicinctus
ATAATTTTACAAATATTTGTATGTACTGTGAAAAATCTTGATTTTTATGAACAATAAAAAAAAAAAAAAAAGAAATATAATGGAGTTCACCCTGCTGGGGTTTGGTCTTGCTTGGGACCCATGGCACCTGTTTTCCTACCAGATTATCTCTTTTACAATGGGAATCACTTCCTGTTGTTACACTATTGTGTTTAGAAAAAAGAAAACATGTTTTCTAAGTTTCACTGGTAGAAATTTATTTGCAGGACAAACCACATCCATAAATGATTTTAATGATTCTTTGTATTTTGTTGTTGTTTTTGTTCTAAGATGGTTTAAGGTTTTGTGATGTCATGATGAAATTAATGCAGTTAGCATTTGGGAATATGTTATAGTTTCCTGGCTATGAAAATTACCATAGAAAAGGAATTTATTGGCCCACACTTCAGAGGCAAGAAGGCTTGCTTCCTCCCAAGGTCAGCACCTCCTGTTAGGCAGGCAATCTTTGGGCCTTACTGGCTTTTCTGTCACATGACTATGGCCATGGCAGCACCTTCTCCTTTTTCTTCTGAATTCCCTTGACACCCATCTTCTGGCTGCTCCCTGTCACTTCTTCCCTGTGCTCAATTTTCTTTGCTTATAAGGAAATAAGCATTTTGGACTGTGGCCCACCTTCACTCAGTTTGGGCACACCTTAACTTAGAACATATGTGGAGGTTCTCTTTCAAATATGTTCACATCCACAGGCCCAGGTGTTGGGACATGATCATGTCTTTTGTCAGGGACATGATTCTATCCCCAACAGAATTTCATGTCTTGTTTTCAGGTCCATAGATCTGACTTTGGTGGCTTGAGTTATGTCTTCCAAATTTAGATTTGTTCTTGATATTCATATTCATTCATGTGTGTGTGTGTGAACCCATCATAAAGTAGATTTCTGAAAGCTGTTATTTTTCATTAAGCTGTGGTACAACAGAATGATAATGAGCTTTAATGTGGATTACATTGATCCTTTATAAGCAGAAGAAATTCAGAAAGAGAAAGCATCAGGGAAGGACTAGCAGCCAAAAATATGAAGGAACCAAGAAGAGAAAGGAGAGGACATAGCCAAGTGATGGAAAAGCTACAATACCCCAAAGATTGCCAGCTTCTGACCACAGGAGAAAAAAAGTCTTCCAGCCTCCAAATGCATGAGGAAAATTAATTACCATTTTTTAACTAACTTATTCTGTGGTTTCTATCAAGGCATTATGGAAATTAAGATGCACAAGCAGTTGAATTAATTTCATTCCTTAAAGTTTCAATGTCTCTTGCCCACAAAGATGCAGGGTCCCCAACCAGGCCACACCTGAACACAAGAAATCCTGAGAGAGGAAGAGGTGCTAGGAGCATTGGGATACCTCATGACCTCCTTTTAATACTAGAGTCCAGGAAGTTCAAGATGAGTGGAGAACCTGTTTGGATTTGTGCAGGGGTAGGAACAGATCAAAGAAATCATCATCTCAGTTGTGAATAATTATTTTCTATCTTTGTATACAAACTCTGCTCAGATCATGCTGGAAGGATCATGGTCCATTTGCCCCCTCACATCCAGGAAGTGAATATTCACATAGTCATTGTAGAGGTGGTAAATCCCCTGAGATTGGTCCAATGAACGGCCCAATCTCATGCAAATCTCCAGGGCTGATTTTGAATATGAACTCAGATCTGTGTCTCTGGGATTCATGTTAAAATATATATGTTCATGAAAATGTTCTCACAGGCTGTGCTGAGTGGGATGCTAGGAGGAAAATAAAGCATGAGCTCATCATAACCTGTGTTCCTGAGAAAAGAGAGAGAAGGGAAAGTCAGCTATTTCTCTATCAGTGGGGTCTTCTCATAGGTTCAGATTATATTTTTGCATTATCTTAGAAGCTTTCTCTTTGTGGACTGGTAGTTTCTCTGATCTGAATCTCTAGGCCTCTGATAAAAAAGAGGGTCATCCCAGGGGATGGGTTCAGGCTTCCTTTCCTAGATTCTAAACAGACACTGAGGCATTGAAGATATTCCCTGCTTTACACCTTGGCATCCCATGTGCAAATCAGCTTCTAGTATCTGTGCATTGTTTCCACACTCTGTTCTGTATTCTTCAGGAATCACATATGTTGTCCTGTAAACCAAGATTCCTGAGTACATTCTTCTATTTGTTTGTTAATTTTCTCTTTGAGGACATCAGAAATTTCCAATAAGGGTGACCTGGATAAGATGTATGATAGTTGTCACTCCTGATTTTTATTTCCATGTTGTCTCCAGATTCTTGCCCGAGGCTCAGCTATATGAGTCATACCCAGACCTTGAGAAACCCACATAGATCCTGTGTCTCTCTTGCACTGCCTCTAGATTTTCCATTGCAATCTTTGGTGCCTGATGGTTTTAGATCTGTCAGGCCCTGTGAGGGGCAGCAGTAGTGGAGCAAAATATAGCATAATAGAAATGCATACTATGATCCACTTCTCTGGGGTAAATTCTTCATCTCTAGATAAACATCCAAGAACATTCAAGTTCTCCCTGTAGCTGAGCTGTGTCTGCTGTGGTTAAAAATGTGTATTACTGGGTGGATATACAATAAGGGGAAGTCTGTGTGTGAGCCCAGACACAAACCTGCATATGCAGAGAGAGGGCTGGGCAGCAGGGGGCACTCAGAGCACACAAAGCACAGGGCAGGAACCAAGCACCAAGAGTAGGAGCAGGTGGAGGCTATAGAGGGGTTTCCTGTATCAAGTGGTTTCCCTGTTCCTCAACCTCCTGAGACCTTCTTCTACATTTTATTTTAATGATTTTTAATTAGCTAAATGTACTTTTCAAACAAATCTTTCTCATTGAATTATGGAATTAAAATTATATGTACTTTTATTAACATTCAAATGTTTTGGGTAGATATTGAGTTGATACATATATCCCTGCCTCTATTGCTTTGGTTTCTTTTGAGCTTATGTCTCTATGCTGAGATGGCTCATTCTGCCTCAGCCTGGAGAGGTCACAATAGGTGTTTAACTCTAGGCATTAATCAATATACACTTGGCAATGTCTCTTTGTCTTATGATTGCTGATGGAATAAATCTCTGTTCAAATTATTTATGGCTCTCAGTACCTGGATATTCTCAAGATCTCAATTACCAATTTCAGATTATATTTCTCTGTATTCATTTCATTTTCATTTTTCATAATAATAAACTTTATTCTTAGAGAAGTTTTAGATTACAGAAATGTTACATCAAACCTCAAAAATATAGGGGATTCCCATATAAGCCCCCCCACATTTCCCCTATTAATTCATGTGGTATATTTGCTACAATTGATGAACCATTATTGAAGCAATGCTATTAACCACGGACTACAGTTTACATTAAGGTTTACATTTTGTGCTGTTCAGTTTCATAGGTTTTGACAAATGTATAATGACATGTATATACCATTGCAGTATCATACAGAACAACCCCATGCCCTAAAAATGCTTTGTGTTCCACTTATTCTTCCCTGCTCCTCACCTCAGAACCTCTGGCAACCACTATCTTTGTATCAACATTACAAGTTTTTCTGTTACTACAAGCTAATGCCTACAATAACAATAAATTTACTTTGGACTGCATTTGGGCCCCCACACTTTATGTTTTTTCATTCCTCAATCTTGAGAAATTTGGGATGATGTTTGTTTTGCTTCAGATTGAGAAGGAGCTTAGGTATTATAAGGTAGATGTAAGGAACTGTTTAGATTACAGTTGTAGATATTCTTTGTTTTTTGGGATGGGGCTTGTCCTTTTCATAATTTTGTTAGTTGTCCTGGGCAAGTCTGAAGGACTGGATAGTAGATATATTAGTCAGCCAAAGGGGTGCTAATGTGAAATACCAAAAATGGGTTGGTCTTTATAAAGGATATTTATTTGGGGTAGACGTCCACAGATACCAGGACATAAAGCGTTAAGTTTCTTCTCACACCACAGTCCATTGCCACGTGTTAGAGCAAGACAGCTGCCAATGTTTGCCAGGGTTCAGGCTTCTTGGGTTCCTCTCTTCCCGGGGCTGCATTTCTCTCTGGGCTTAGCTCCTGTTTCCTCCACAAGTTCAGCTGTAAACTATCAGGTGAACAGCTTACTTCTCTTCTCCTGGGGCCTTCTTTCCAACATCAAAACTGCTTCAACTCTGTTCTTTGCCTTGCCTTTTATATTCGATTCCCCACCCACCAAAGGGTGGTGCTCAACATCCTACTGATGTGGCCCAGTCAACACCCTAATCATAACTTAATCATGCCCAGATTAATAGATCAGTTTACAAGCATGATCCAATTATATTTTTGGAATTCATAATTACATCAAATTCCCCAATGACTACAGTAGGTGTTGACACAAATCAGCTGAGATTCAGAAATCAACCAGCATATGAACAGACCAAATATTTAACTCTCATAGACATATATTTAATGAGTATAATGATATTTTTAGGTTTAAAGAAAAGGGGTAAAAAATTCAAGAGTAGGGAAATTATAAATGAGTTGAACTCTGTAATATTAGGTATATAGATTATCATATATTCCACAATAAGGTCTGCCAACAGGTTGCTGATTTCACGGGGTTGTATGACTTGCCTATAGTGTCTGGACATCCCTAGATCCCTTCCACTTTTGCTTGAGGCTGTGTTTACTGCGATATATCCTTTAGACCTGCATAAGCATAACCTATGTAGTGACAACACTGCACACTTTGAAATCTCTTAGCTGTAAAAATTCTTTTGTACTAATATTTCCTCCTTTTGTTCAAAATCTTTTTCCAATAATCATTTTCAAGTTTGGTGAAATTAGCCAAAGTCTGCATGAATGTTATTTCTAATAATTTTCTTTATTTAGGATTCACTATGTATTTGTCAATAAATTACTTATTATACCTACAATATATTGAGTTAATATGTAATGGTACTTAACCAGAGAATTGCCCCTATCATTTCTGGCTTGATATAAACTTATGGGAAGATTGAACACTGAGCTTAAACAACTCAAGTATTTTGATTTGCCCTTTACTTCATCATTAAGGTAAGTATTTTACAGGATGGGGTCATTTGAATAAGAAACAACTTTGAGGTTGCTCAGCATGTAGAACACCCAAGCTTACATTTAAGGTAGGAAAATAAAAATTCCTGCATAATTTCTGCACAGATATGACATGCACATGCATGGTTTTCAAATATTCATGTGATGTTTGTGCACAGAACAAACCCTATTCCCTTGAGCTATTCCCCTTCATGCCTGACAATGACTCATGGAGGATGGTTGATTATTGTCATAAAATGCCTCATACTCAGCAAGTATTCTCTAACTTACCTACATCTTGAAAGCACGTTAAATTAATCTTATCCATTAATGCACTTTGAGTATTACAAAGTCACCCATATTGTTTCTATTCTGTAATGTCAGTAATATTTATTTGAAAAAAATATCCTCAACATTATCTGGGGCTTTGATAGAATAAAATATATCATTATAGCTCTTAAACTGTTATCTACATATTTACTGAGTTCAAAGCTACTTAAATTTTATAACATCTCCCTTGCCTATAAGTAAATGATCAAAATGAAGTGATTTTCCCTATTTGTCAATTTTTTAATTCTGCTCTTTCTGCTTGTTTCTTTAAGAATAGATTATTTCCTGCAGGAAATTAAAATAAGATGCAGAAATATTTGCATGATACCCAGATACTTTCCCATGCCACTAATCCCTGGTTTGCATTTTAAAGAAAACTACATGTAATTGATGAAAGTGTCCTGAAAAATTCATGTCCTCTGGAAATAAAGAATATGACATTATTTAGAAATAGGACCTTTGCAGATATAATTTCTTAATTGTAGGTGAGGTTGTACTGGATGCAGGTGGGCCCTAATCCAATGACTGGTGCCTTTATAATAAGAGTAAACATAATCAGAGGGAAGATGGACATGTGAGGAAGGAGGGAGATCTTGGAGCATTCCAGATAAAAGGCAAAGAATGCCAAGGATTGCTAGCAGACACCAGAGGCCAGGAGAGAGTCATGGAACATTTTCTCCCTCTGAGACTTCACAGGAGCTTGGACATGTGCATACCTTTTTAATGATATCTAATCTCCTTTTCTTGAGAGAATAGATTCTTTCTGATTTGTGTCACCAAGTTGTGGTACTTTGCTAAGCAATCCTAGGAACCCAAGACACTATAGTTACCAGTATCCACACACCCAAGTAATTCAGCTGACATTTTCATCTTCCTAAAGCTGATGAGGTTAAAGTTTATGTTTGAGGAAGAAGTCAGGTCTGGATGGCATGGGCATCCTTGAGGAGGTAAAAGATGAGAGCCCTTGAAGATTTGACTAGTCTGGGTACTCCAATGGCACTCAAAAATCACCCCAACCTTGAATTACTTTCAGAAGTGTTATAAAGAAAGAAAATCACTTCATCCAGGACAGGTCTACCAAAAAATCCAGATTAGATCCATGCAAGAAGGAAGTTGTATTATACCTAAATGAAGCCTAGGCCTGACATGAATGTTAACATTTTGGTAGCAACTTATCCAAATTCCAATGTGTGAGTAGATGTCCTATTTAACACCATGAAATCATTTTACATGGTGTGGAATATTAGAAGAAATTGATATACTTACAATTTCATTCTTCTTTTACTTAATCTAAACACTGTGAGATAACTTCTTGTGAAAAAGAAAGTTATAATGTCCAAGAGAAGTAAGTGAAGTCCAATATGAATCCAAGGGAACAGGACCTAAGACCAAGAACCCTTCACTGGAAACTGCATGGACCAGAAAGGCAGCTTTCAAACAAGCTCACTGCCCACAGTCACAAATCCCATCCTTCAGGCCCCAGGACATCCATTGCAGTTCCATGATCCCAGGAAATACCTCATCTTTCTATTGGGACAATGTCTTTGGGTGGCCAGAATCCTTAACACCCTCTCTAAGAAGACAGAGGAACTCCTTCATAATCTGTATCCTCAATCAAAGTTAAGGAGTGAGAACTTGGTGCCCCTGACCCTGTGGGAACTTGAACTGTAGGTTCATTAGAATTTTACTCCATCCTACTCCCTTTATGGACTAAGGTGACTTGGAGGTGGTTGTGGCCCCAGATCTGTTTAGTCCAGGCCTACAGCACTGGTATGTAGGGGGAGGATTATAGGGACTTTTTGTTGACCCTCCCTGGTGACTCAAGGCAAGTGTTTTTCTCTGTCCTTAAGCTTTTGGGTTATGAACCCTGTGGAGTCTCATCTGGAGAGCAAGTGGTAAATATGCAAAGTGAGGACAACATCCCATTTAAGTCCACTGCTACCCTGCCCAGTGGAGTCTCCTTCACAGCCCATCTGGTATCTTCAGTGCTCTCTCTTTCTATTCTACTTCAAAGATGGGGTCTGCCACCACCCTTGCCCTCCTCATTGCTCCTCTCCCAGGTCAGGGATGACCCAGGGCTTGGTGTCACAGAGGAAGGTGGGGAGGTTGGAGCCTCCAATCTCTGAGTCCTGAGTTTCCCACACATATGCCATCACTGAGGTGCAGCTTGTGCCATCTGGGGCAGAGATGAAAAGGCCTGAGGAGCCTCTGAGGATCTCCTGTAAGGCCCCTGGATACAGCTTTACCAGTTACTGGATCCACTGGGTTTGCCAGGAACCAGGGAAGGGCCTGGAGTGAGTGGGAAGGATGATCTTAGTGACTCAGAAACACACTATGGACCATCCTTCCAAGATCAAGTTCACCCTCTACACAGACAACTCTGCCAGCACTGCCTACCTGCAGTGGACCAGCCTGAAGACCTCAGACACAGCTGTGTATTACTGTGCAAGTGGCACAGAGAGAGAAACCACATCCTGGGAGCATCAAAACCCTTAATGAGCCCACAACTTCAGTATAGAGCTCTCAGAGACATCCTCTTCCCAGGGATCTCTCAAATACACCCACCAGGGAAATAATGGTCTGACTGTGTCCTCACCAGCAAGGATGAGATGAACAGCATCAAAAGCAGATTCAGATGCAGGCAAGAAGGTGTCGGTTTAGAAGGGCACTTGCTGAATCACTCTCTGAGGATGGCTGATTGGAGACAGGGTCTTGTCCGGGGGGCCTGTGCTGGGGACTCACAGAGCAAGAACCTTGGAGACATTGATCTGGAGGGAGCTGTACAACAAGGAGGATTGCTTGGGAAGGATTCATGAGTTGTCCCCTGCCTGTGGTGGTTGATACAGAAAGCTGAGTCCCATTCTCAGGAAAAAAGTTAGTTTGAGCTGTGACTCCTGCCAACAACCTAGGAACATAAAAGAAGCAAGGAAATAAAATAAGAACAAAGTCTCAAAGAGAAAAATTAATACACACACAGAACCACTAGCTAAATAAAACTCTAGAGCAGAGTCAGAAACTAATCAACTGAATAAACCCATCAAGATAAAATGATGACTAGAAGGCAACAAAAAATTACAAACCACACTGAGAAACAGGAAGACATGAACCAGTCCAATGAACAAACTAAAAACCAGGAAGAGATGCAGAACATTGAACAACTAATCAAAGCTTTCCAAACAAATATCATGGACCAACTTAATGAAGTAAAGGAAGAGATTAAGGATATAAAGAAGACACTGGGAGAACATACTGAAGAAATTGTAAACATACATAAAAAGATAATGGATATGATGGTGATCAATGGCACAATGCAAGAAATCAAAAAGATGCTTGATTCACGCAAGAGCAGATTTGAACAGGCAGAAGAAAGAATTAGTGATGTGGAAGACAATACATCTGAAATCAAACAGATGTAGAACAGATAGATAAAAAGATAGAAAAAATCCAGCAGGGACACAAGGATTTAATCAACAACACAAAATGCACAAACATAACCATTATAGTCATCCCAGAAGGAGAAGAAAAGGAAAAGGGAACAGAAGGAGTGCTGAAGGAAATAATGGCTGAAAACTTCCCAATCTTATTGAGAGAGATGGATGTACAAGTCCAGGAAGCACAGCGCACCCCAAACAGTATAAATCCCAAGGCCATCTCCAAGACATGTACTTATCAAAATGTCCAATGCTCAAGACAAAGAGAAAATACTCAAGGCAGCAAGAGAAAAGAGAACCATCACATACAAGGGAAACACAAAAAGATTAAGTGCTGATTTCTCATCTGAAATGATGGAGGTAAGAAGACAGTGGTATGACATAGACAAACTACGTAAAGAAAAAAAACTTCCAGCCATGAATTCTCTGTCCAGCAAAACTGGCATTGAAAAATGATGGAGAGTTCAAAATATTCATAGATAAACAGAAATTAAGAGATTATGCCAATAAGAAATCTGCACTTCAAGAAATACTAAAGGAAGTTCTACAAGTTGAAAGCAAAAAACAAGGGAGAGAGAATTGGAGGAGCATGTAAAAACAACTAAAAAGACAAAATGAGAAATAAAAACAACATATGACATACATTAACCCAAAGAATATATGGCTGAAGTAAGAAATTCAATGTGAGTAATAACACTGAATATTAATGGATTAAATTGTCCACTCAAGAGATGCAGATTGACAAACTGGATAAGGAAATATGAACCATCTATATGCTGTCTACAAGAAACCCACCTTCGACCCAGGGATTCAAGGAGGCTGAAAGTGAATGGCTGGAAAACAATTTAACTAGCAAACAATAGCCTAAAAAGGGCAGGAGTAGCTACTCTAATATCAGACAAAATAGACTTTAAATGCAAACTTATTGTAAGAGACAAAAATGGACACTATATATTAGTAAAGGGGATAATCACTCAAGAAGAGAAAACAATCATAAACATTTATGCACCTAATCGGGGTGCCTCAAAGTACATGAGGCAAACTCTGGAAAAACTAAGTGGAGAAATAAATGCCTCTACAAATATAGTGGGGGGACTTTAATACACCATTATCACCATTAGACAGAACATCTAGACAGAGAATCAATAATGAAAGAAAGAGTCTGAACAACACATTAGAAGACCTGGACCTAATAAACATATACAGAACACTACACCCAAAATACAGCAGGATTTACATTCTTCTCAAGCGCACATGGATCATACCACAAGATAGCCCACATGCTAGGCCACAGAACTGCTCTCAATGAATACAGAAAGATTGAGATTATGCAAAGTAATTTCTCTGACCACAATGGAAAAAAAACTGAAAAATCACTAAGGGCCAAGAAACAAATTCGGCACAAATATATGGAAGGTAAACAACACACTCTTAGACAAACAGTGGGTCAAGGAGGAAATCTCAAAATAAATCAGTAACTACCTTGAAACTAATGAAAATGACAACATAACATATCAAAATCTATGGGATGCAGTGAAAGCTGTCTTGAGAGGGAAGTTCATAGCCAGAAATACATATATTAAAAAAGAAGAAAGAGCTAAAATTGAAGACCTACCTGCACACTTGCAGGAATTGGAAAAACAACAACAAACTAAACCTAAAGGAAGTAGAAAGAAGGAAATAACAAAAATTAGAGCAGAACTAAATGAAATAGAGAATAAGAAAGCACTAGACAAAATAAACAAAAGCAAAAGCTGGTTCTTCGAGAAGATCAGTAAAATTGAAAAACCCTTAGCCAGACTAACAAAGAAAAAAAGAGAACAGATGCAAACGCAAAAAAATAAGGAATGAGCAAGGGGATATCACCACTGACCCCACAGAAATAAAGAGTATCATAAAAGGATACTTTGAAAAATTATATGCCAACAAGAATGATAATTTAGAGGAAATGGACAAATTTCTAGAAACTCACAAACAGCCTACATTGATGAAAGAAGAAATTGAAGAACTCAACAGTCTAATTACAAGTAAAGAGATAGACTCAGTCATCAAAACCCTCTCAACTAAGAAGAGCCCAGGACCAGATGGTTTCACAGCTGAATTCTACCAAACATTCCAGAAAGAGCTAACACCAATCCTGCTTAAGCACTTCCAAAAAACAGAAGTAGAAGGAATATTGCCTAACTCATTCTATGATGCCAATATTTCCCTAATACCTAAGCCAAATAAAGATACCAGAAGAATGGAAAATTACAGACCAATTTCTCTAATGAACATAGATGCTAAAATCCTCAACAAAATACTTGCTAATCACATTCAAAAACATGTTAAAAAAATTATACTCCAAGACCAAGTGGGTTTCATCCCAGGTATGCAAGGATGGTTCAATATAAGAAAATGAATCAATGTAGTACACAACATATACAGATTGAAAGAAAAAAATTACATGATCATCTCTATAGCTGCAAAAACACCATTTGAGAAAATACAGCACTCTTTCCTGATAAAAACACTACAAAAGATAGGAATAGAAGGAAACTTTCTGAATATGATAAAGGGTATATATGAAAAGCCCAAAGCTAACATCATCTTCAATGGGGAAATTCTAAAAGCCTTCCCTCTGAGATCAGGAACAAGACAAGTAGGCCAATATTACCACTCCTATTTAGCATTGTCTTAGAAGTATTGGCTCGAGCACTGAGGCAATAAGAAGATATAAAAGGCATCAAAATTGGAAAAGAAGTAAAAATTTCTTTATTTGCAGATGACATGATACTATACATTGAAAGCCCAGAGAAATCTACAACAAAGCTTCTAGAACTTATAATGGAGTTCAGTAATGTGGCAGGCTATAAGATCAAAGCTCAAAAATCAGCAGCATTTCTGTACACCAGTAACGAGCAATCTGAGGAGGAAATCAAGAAAAAAATACCATTTACAATAGTAAATAAAAGAATCAAATACCTAGGAATAAATTTAACTAAAGATGCAAAGGACTTATTTACAGAAAACTACACAACACTGTGAAAGGAAATCAAAGAAGACTTAAATAAATGGAAGAACATTCCCTGTTCATGGATAGGAAGATAAAACATTATCAAGATGTCTATCCTACCCAAACTAATATACAGATTTAATGCAATCCCAATAAAAATCAGCACTGTATTTTTTAAGGAACTGGAAAAACTAACTACAAAATATATTTGGAAAGGTAAGAGGCACCAAATTGTCAAAGACATATTGGAAAAGAAAAATGAAGTTGGAGGTATCACACTACCTGACTTTAAAATATACTATATGTGATTCAAGCAATGGAAGAAATTGTAACAATGAGGTGGAGCCGGTGGCCAATGGAGATTTTCGGGGCAGGGAGAGGAGGGGCAATTGAAATAAAGGGGATTTTTCGGTACTTGGGAGTTGTCCTGAGTGGTGTTGCGGCGATGGATGTAGGCCATTTTGCATCAGCATATACCACACAGAACTGTGTGGGAGAGAGAGTGGTCTATGATGTAAAATGTGGTCTATGCTTGGTGGCAAGGCCCCAGGAAGTGTATATCCTTTGCGGGTGATGTGCCACACTGATGAAGGATGTTGGTGTGTGATGTTGTGGGAGGTGTGGGAGGTGGGGAACATGGGAATCCCTGTAATTTCTGAGAAATAATTAGGTAATCTAAGCACCTTTAAAAATATATATATATATATAATAACATTTATGTAAGCAAATGCACATATATGCATATGTATTTATATATCATCTTACAAATATTGGTATGTATTGTGAAATATTTAGATTTTTACCCACAATAAAAAAAATAAAAAATAAAATAAAATATACTACAAAGATACAGTGCTCAAAACTGCATGGTATTGGCACAAGGATAGACATACTGACCAATGGAACCGAATTGAGAGTTCTGATATAGATCCTCGCATATACAGTCATCTGATATTCAACTAGGCCACCAAGCCCG
This sequence comes from Cabassous unicinctus, assembly GCA_029593785.1. Classification (NCBI taxonomy): domain Eukaryota; kingdom Metazoa; phylum Chordata; class Mammalia; order Cingulata; family Chlamyphoridae; genus Cabassous; species Cabassous unicinctus. The sequence continues at coordinate 12,771 of JAQZBX010039569.1, forward strand.
CTCAGTTGGGAGAGAATGGCCTCTTTAACAAGTGGTGCTTGGAGAACTGGATATCCATATCCCATAGAATGAGAGAGGAATACCATCTCACATGTTTTACAAAAATCAACTCCATATGGATCAAAGATCTAAATATAAGAGCCAAAACCATAAAGACCTTGGAAGATAATGTAGGGAAGTATCTACAGGACCTTGTAATAGGAAATGGTTTCATGAACTTCACACCTAAAGTATGAGCAGTGTATGAAAAAATATATAAAAGGAATCTCCTCAAAATTAAAAACTTCTGCACCTCAAAGGACGTTATGGAGAAAATAAAAAGGCAGCCTACCCAATGGGAGAAAATATTTGGCAACCATATATCTGAAAGGAGCCTAATATCCTGCATATATAAAGAAATCCTACACCTTGAAAACAAAAAGACAAACAACCCATTTATGAAATGGTCAAGTGACCTGAAAAGACACTTCTACAAGGAATAAATACAAATTCACTAAAAAGCACATGAAAAAATGCTCGACATCAGTAGCTAATAGGAAAATGCAAACAAAACTACATTGAGATACCATCTTACACCCATCAAAATAACAGTTATTAAAAAAACAGCAGACTTTAAGTGTTGTAGAGGATGTGGAGAAATAGGAACCCTCATCCACTGCTGGTGGGATTGTGGAATAGTCCAGCCACTGTGGAGGACAGTTTGGCAGTTCCTCAGAAAACTAACAATAGATCTTCCATATGATCCAGCAATTCCACTGCTGGGCATATATCCAAAAGAATTTAAAGCAAAGACACGAACAGATATATGCACACCAATGTTCATAGCAGCATTGTTCTCTATTGCCAAAATTTGGAATTCGCCCCAGTGCCCATCAACAGATGAATGGATAAACAAAATGTGGAACATACATACAATGGAATATTGCTCAGCTGTAAGAAGGAATAAAGTGCTAACACATGGAATAACATGGATGAATCTTGAAGACCTTATGTTGAGTGAAGCAAGCCAGGCATTGAAGGTTGAACAGTATATGACCTCACTGATTTGAATTGAGGAAAGTGAGCAGTCTCTGAGAACCATTGTCTGAAAGATAGGTTAACAAGGGAGAGAAAGAAAAGAGTAGGTTGTGAGCCATCAGCCATATGGACATAATCTATGGTAAAGTGATAGAGTATAGTTGCATATTGAAGGATAAGACAGGGGGGTAGTGATATTACTGGGTTTGGTGGTGCAGGGTTGACAGGTGGGTAGATTAGGAAGGGCAGGTTAGAATACCCAGGGCATGTAACTATGAATCTTGTCATCCAATGAGTCAAGAAAAGGGAGTGTCATGTGCCCCAGGGGGATGGAGAGGAAGGAACAGAAAAGCTCAAACAGGGGGTATTTAGTGGTCATGAGAAATGTTTATTCATTACCTTTCAGTAATGGACAGAGGACATGGTAAATAGCATCAAAAATTATTAAACTGTACCATCCAAACTGTAAATTATACTGTAAACCATACTGTAAACCATTGACAATGTTTAGTAGCTATGTTTCACTATCTATATTACAGTTATAACAATGCTACCATCCTCAAAAAAAAAAAGTTTTAATATGGGGTGAGGAGAGGGGAAGGAGGTTGGGTATATGACAGTCTCTCACATTCTGTGTGTGATTTTGCTGTGACCTAAAACTTCTTAAAAAATTAAATGAAAATTTGGGAGATGCTGGGGAATGAGAGGGGGAAGGTACCACAGTACAGACTGGACAACTGATAAATCAGTGATAAAAGGAAAAAAATTTTTTTTTAATTTTTTGTTTTTTTCCTATTTTTTGAATGTCCCAATCCGTTAATTATATTTTATTTTTAGGTTTTTTTTTTTTGAGTTTCCATGTATTTTATCTCTTTCATTTAAGCTCATCATTATTATTTCATTTTCCTATTAATTGTATTTGGTTATTATATGGGCTTCATCTTCAAGGAAGGTTTAGATCACAGAAGGGTTACGATGGGGGCCGCAGAGGATCATTGGTGGGGAGTTTCTCTAATGGGGGATTCATGGGAGGAAGTTCATCTGAATATACATGAAAGATATATAAAATTGTCCAAATGATCAAGGGGTGGGGCATGGTCACGGTGGGTAGACAATCACTCAATAAATGAGGGAATACTGAATTCCCAGCCTGGAGAGCTCTGCCAGATTCTCCAAGGGAGCAGCAACAGCCCCCCAAGTGCAGGGGCAGTGTCTGGCAAAAGAGGATGGTCCACTGATGGGTTCTTGTTATTAGCGACTAGCCTTATGAGTCCTTGATCTTGTAATTGAAACTTAGTCTACTGTTATGGGGTGCCTAAGGGTTGCCTCCTTATTGCTGAAATGCGGCCTCTCTCTAAGCCAAACTCAGCATATGAATGCATTACCTTCCCCCCAACGTGGGACATGACTCCTGGGGATGAGCCTCCCTGGCAATGAGGGATTAATACCAAGTGCCAACTGGAAACACAACTGGAAAAAACCTTGAATAAATGGGGAGAAAGGTAAAGACAAATGATTTCATGTGGCTAAGAGACTTCAAAGAGAGCCAGGAGGTCATCCTAGAGGTAACACTTACACACATGTCAGTAGGATCTCATAGATCACCAAAGCAAATATCACCCCACACAAAGGGGCTCCTGAGGGCTCTGGAGACACCCAGGTGTTATATAAGGGGGATAGCTCCAGAGATTGATGCCTAATCAGTGGGATCTACTTTGGAATCTGTGCTCCTGAGAGTGACAGAGTTGGACTCAAATAAGTCCTCCTTGCACATGGTCCATCAGCTTGCTATGATGAGAGGTGAGATTCATAAATTAATTCACCAAGATCCCCTCTTGGCGAACCCAACGTGGGGGCATTCAAAGATTAAAACTCTGAGAAATACATTTGGATCCAGCTCATCCTTATTCTCCCTGTAAGCGTGCTCCCATTTTCTCAATAATTTTTAAAAAGTCTACAGAATTTTTTCGACCAACTCGCTTCACCACTGAATGAAATCCTGGAGGCATTCTCTTGGTTCAAGACTGCATTTTTCAAAGGAGCTAAAGAAATGCCTAACATGTGAATGTAGTGGGCTCTTCTCTTTTGACTAGTGCACTCACTCGTAGGAAAACATTGATATTCAAAGGATATTAGATCTTTAAGAGTCATTTACAATGTTTGTGATTTGCCAGGCATTTTGCAAATGGTTTTTCTACTTGAAAGGAACCAAATATGTGCAACAAAAATTATCATCAGCAGCTTTTTCTTGAGTAGAGTCCATATCACACATTTTACCTCATTTTCTCTAACCCAGACTATTATTATTTTTCAAAGAATAGTTTCTTAGCGAAGGTGAACTTGGAAAAATCATCATGCATATTCTAAGACTCCACATACTTCATCCTCCCATCAACACACATCCTGATAGAATTTTGCTACAGATTATGAGATATTATCATCAGACTTTGACCACTAAGCTCGGCCCAGAGCTCAAATTGGGCACACATTTTCCCTTGTCTCCTATTATCAGCATGGAACGCTTGGGGTGGCTTTTTCCTGTGTTTCATGGCTTCTCTTGTGTTTATTACTTTCCCCCTTAATCATCAATATGACTCCTCATTCCTTCCTAATACGTCTCTATTTGGACAACTACCTCTTGAACCGAATTAGGGATTCCTCTCCCTGTTCGTAGGAAGAGAATCTTTTTGAATTGATTCCCTTGGGTTCTATTCAGCGTGGTCGGTCATTTCGGGGAATTCCATTCCAAAGATTCCCTCTCAACTGCCTCCATGCCCCCTCCTGCCCCAAAACAATGGGCAGGGGCTCTGTTCACGCCGGACACTTGGGGCATCCCCACGGTGGAGGAGGGGCGAATAAAATCGCAAAACCGCACTCCCAGCGCAACGAGGCGGTGGCATTTCCTGGGACCCGCAGGGACCGCGTGGAGCCTGTGCCGACCGGTTTCAGCCGCCTTTCCGGGAAGGAGCCATTTGGGAAACAAGGACTTGAAGGCTCATTTAGCATGCCTGGAATTGGATTTGCATCCCTGGGTAAGTCCGGATTTATCTGGTGCTGCGTGGGATGCTTTAGACTGCCTCCTCATTGTGGTGTAAATGTTTCTCCTTTGTGTGGTCATTTCTTCTGGGAACTTGGGGGCTGCGATCTGAGGGGACCTGTGGCAAACAAGGGAGTTTTCCCAGGAATCTCTTGAGGATTGAATACTAGTTTAATTCCCCTCTCTTTTGAGTCAGCCTCTGACACCTTGTAGTTATTTGCAATTCCTTCAGAGTGGTTACCTCCTAGCTTCAGATTCGCAGGAGCCCAGTTCCATGGGGACTTAAAAACAGCAGGAATCCATTCTTTGGATGGAGCAGTGAAGGCTCTAATGCCCTTGCACATGTTCTGCCCTTTCCTTCTGGACATTTTCCTCCATGTTCCTTCTCATTCTGTCACTGTCTTCACTCCTCCACTCATGTTCGATTGCTTGCTCTGAAGCCTAGGGAGAGAGTGGTGTGATGATCAAAAATCTGTAACTTTCTTCTTAGGAAATAAACACCTGTTTTTCATTGACCCAGGACTGCAGTACGGGGACATCCTTTGACTTTTGCACTTTCTCATGAATAGTCGTTCATGAAAATAGACCATCTGGGTCCATAATATTTTCTCAGGGGTAATGTTGAAAAAGATTTTCAGCTTTCTTCCTGCAGAAGAATAGGGGTTGATCGAGTCTTATCTGTGGTAATTCATTCCCATAAGATGTGAAGAGTTCCCAAATAAGATTTTGATAATCCAGAACTGAATATACCATAAATGAAAATCAAATCACAGAAACATTCCATGATGTCATTCTTACCGATTATTTGTTCTGCTGGTTAGAGCTCAAATATACAAAACAGAATGATGTCATCCTTGATTCCAATGATGTCAGAATCATTAGTAAATGTTTCATCCAATCCACAGTATTACTAACCAGGGATGTTATGACTTCTAACCTGGCCTTATACTCTCTGTCTGTCTGCCTGTCTCTCTCTCTCTCTGTCTCTCATTTTTTCCTGACCTATTTGCATCCTCTTAGCTATGTGTCATCAAGTGGTGTACACCTGGAAAATATTTGTTCACAGAATGATTTCCAATGCTAAAATAAACCACATTTATTAATACCTCCCATCCTCACAGACTGATCGGTAAGTTCTTGGGTAGTTCTCAAACTCCTTTGTAGAAGGGATCTTTTCTAAAGTTGATGTGTCCCTTGAAACAAATTTCACCATGAATTTAGTAGGTATTTTCATTTTCCTTATGTTTTTATTAGAGCAGTGGATACTGAAACGTTGTTGCAGAAAATAGAGGATTTCCCTGTATCCCCCATTATTTTCCTTATCCTTGATATTTTATAATGCTCGCTTCCCTTATTGATATTTTTTTCAGAAGGGTCAATCATCTATTGAATGTGGTGTATTGAATTCTCCTATTAGGAATGTACCGCTAACTATTTCTCCCTTTGATTTTTCAGCTTTTACATCATATATTGGAGCTTTGCTGTTTATGTACATATACATATATATACATATATATATATGTATATGTATATATAGATATATGTATATGTATAATTGCTCACATATGTATATTTAATTGGGAATTGTGTCTTTGAGTGACTTATCAGTATATAATGTATTTCTTTCTCCTAGGTACCAGTTTTGTTTTTAATTATACCTGTTATGGGTTGCAGAAAAATCACGAAGAATGCACGGGGTTCCTCTATACTGCCGGGCACACCAATGATTGACTTATCATGAACATTTTCCATGACTACGGCAATTTTGTTTTCATTGATAAACCTCCATTCTTATTACTATAGGGTTACTGTAGTCCACATATACGTATACTCTTCCTGTTCCCTTCTGAAATCCCCTACTTGTTTTAATTGTTTCATATGGTGGGTTCATACCTTTCATATGCCAAACGATAGGTGAACTTAAATTTGATGCACTTGAACTTTAGCAATTGTAACCTGTGCAGGTACATACCAGAACCAATAAATTATCGCTGTTATTCTTAATTAGGGAAACGATTGATTTTATGAGAGTTCTTACATTTTTATATAATGCCACACACCCTGGAGTGTCCTTCCATTTCTGTCTGAAGAACTTCCTTAAAATTCTTTGTAGGGCAGCTCAAGTGGTGGAAAACTCCCAAAGGATTTTCTGCATTTTGGTTTGTTTATTTTAATATGGGGATAGCATATTAATATTCCCCTCATTTTCCAAAGCCTCTCTCACTAGATCTAATATTATTAAAAGTGACTCCTTTTCTCTGAACCCTTGAACTATTGCATCTTCATTGGCCTTTTTGACTTCCTGATGTCTATCTTCATGATTTCTGGGGCAAAATTGTCACTTGAACTTATTGGGACTCACGTGGAGGAAACAGGTCACATTAGTCTCTGAGCTTTCAGAACTCTCTCCTTACCCATGGCATTTTACTGTGCAATTCCTGTTTGCTGGGCATTATGTTCTATGATGTTATCCTGTATGGGATTCCTTCTATTCCTTGCTTGTTGCATACACATGGCTTTTACTACATCTGGGATACTTCCTGCCAAGATATCTTTGAAGAATCCTCCGGCATCTCTCTCTCTATCTTCTTTCTGTGTATCCCACAAAGCATGTGCGTTCTGCTTGATTCTGAGCCATATGTACTTTCCACCAGAAGGGCATAGAGATTCCTGAGGTTCCATTTTCCCTTTCCCCATGGAATGTTTTAACAACTAGGAAAGACTGGAAGATCCACTTTCCTGCAGTGGTCAGTGCTCCTGCAAGTCTGGGACCCAGTAGCTTAGGGAGCATAGTAAGGCAACAGCTGCTACCGAAGAGTCACAGCACAGCCTGAGAAGTGGCACCCTCTTGGCTCCAGGAGAGGCGTATGGTCAGGGTGGAAACACCAGCGATGTCCCTGCAGGAAAGTTTTAGGGTCTAAGCTTCGTGCATGGTCCCCAGGGCCCTAATGCACAAAGGTCGCTCTGGCACCGCCCCAAGCTGGTTTCTTGGATAATTTTAGGGAAGGGAAGGTGTGAGTGCTGTCAATGGTGTTAACGATGGTTCTGCCAGGAGCTCTGCTGGAACCCAGGGCACTAAAGTTAGCCCTCACCCCAACATACACACCAGGAGTCTGGGTGCCCTGTGCTGTGTCTGTGCCTGGTCCACCCCCGATGATGTCCTTTAGAAGTCAGGCCCTCTGAGCCATCTGAGCATCTCAGGCATCCACCTGTTCCCCACCCCTCCTCAGCATGGTCCATCCACTGCCTGGCAGAGTCGCCATCCTCCTTGCCCCGTCAGGCAGAGCCTCTCGCTGGCCAAGGGACATGGAGGAAACAGGCAGCCCTAAGAGGACAGTCCCATGGCACTGCAGACTTACCGAAGATTCCTTTACACTCCCTTTTAAAATTTGTACTTTCTTTCTAACTCGTTTTTCTTCAGGTTTCCGATTTTCAATTAAAGGTCTTATTCCTTGCATTTTTTAGAAGAAAATCATTTCCTTGAGTGTTGACCAGACCGCTTGGCATGGGAAACTATCCCAATAAAATGGCTTCAAATCTAACAAATATTGCTGCAAGAATAGCTAGAAATAGCCATTTTGTATAGCAGGGGAAACGGCAGATTGTGAGGGGATTTATTTAGATGTGAGTTTATGCATCTGCTTGTTGTTGGTTCTTTTATTCTATCATGAAAATGCTTGAATAATGACTGAATTGATGAACACAAAACTCTTGGATTTCAGCAAATACCATGGAGTGTCCACTTTGCCTCAGTTGACTTCTGTATTATTATGTCTGTATAAAACTGATTTGAAGAAAAAAATAGATTGGTTTGGGGAAATTGGCATGATGGGAGAGTGGATATACAGTTAGTAGTTAAATTTTCACGGTGCTCTTGCCTTGTTTTTACCAAACATTTCACCACAAACCCAGGAGTTCGTGGAGGCTGCTGTATGAGGCACCTGTACAAAGTGAAACATGTTCATTTGGCACGTCCCAGCATTTACTCTACACAGGATTTTACTGTACATTCAGGTATGAATTGCACAACTCAATAAAAATGATTTTTCCACAAAAAGGGTGTGGATGGACACACACAAAAGACTTGTATCTGCCTATTTCTCAGTTCAGGTCTTCCATTTTCTGTTCTACACCTTCAGAGGATGTGCTCATGTGTGCATCTAGATGTACAGCTGTACCCTCGGAATGCACCATGCATCTCTTGACCCTGATGAGTAAGGCTGCCTGACATCTGGGCAATAGCTGAATTGGGTTTTGTGACCTTGTACCACCTAGAGATGTTTTTTCCCCCCTGGTGGTGGGTAGGGTCATCTGGATGCCATTGGCACAGAGTCGGAGGTTGGGGAATGTGCATCGTTTTGTTGTGTGGGAGATTTTCTGTGAGCTGGCAGCCTTGGTTTTTATGTAAGAATTAATTGCATTTGACGTGAAATGATTTCAAAGAAGTAGATGTGACCAAAAAGCAGATATTTACATATGGGTAACTGCCTGAGAATCCCTCTTTACAGGAGAAAATCACAAAGAATTATGAGACGGTCAGAGATACTTTCCGTGAGAGAGAAACTAGAGCTTGCTATCATGAGAGGTGAGATTCATAAATTAATTCACCAATATCCCCTCTTGGCAAACCCAAAGTGGGGGCATTCAATGATTAAAACTCAGAGAAATACATTTGGATCCAGCTCATCCTTATTCTCCCTGTAAGCGTGTACTCATTTTCTCAATAATTTTCAAAAAGTCTACAGAAATTTTAAGACCAACCCCCTTCAGCAGTGAATGAAATCCTGGAGGCATTCTCTTGGTTCAAGGCTGTATTTTTCAAAGGAGCTAAATAAATGTGTTCATATGGCTAAGAGACACCAAAGTGAGTCTGGAGGTCTTCCCAGAGGTAACGCTTACCACATCTCAGTAGGACCTCATAGACTTCCAAATTGGATGCCACCTGAAATAGAGGGTTCCTGAGGGCTCTTGGGACACCCAGTTCCTACGTCAGGATGGATAGCTCTGGAGTTTGGTGCCTTTCCAATAGGCCCTACTTTGATATTTCTTCTCCTAGAATGGCAGAGTTCAATTCAAATATGTATTCCTTGCACATGATTCATCTGTCCATTCTATTCAAACCCATACATGGGGCTGGAGTTTGTAGGTGTACATCCAGAGGCAGGAGTCTTTGGGCTCTCCATGTGCCAGCTGGACCCTGAATCTTGGTGGAGCTGCAACTCTTACTCTACGTCTTAATGGACTCACCCAAGACACTTGGCAGGGAGATGATGATGGACAATTGTAATCCCAGGGAATGGAGAAAGTCTGCAGCTGCAGGCAGGATAACCCTATCCATCTTATCCATGTGATAAGCCCCCTTCCAATTGGAGGTGTAGTGGACATCAACATCCTAGACTCCTCAGGATTGGGGGAAGATCTATGGACTAGAGTGGACTTACTGATATTCTATTATAGATATAGTGTGATTCAAGCAATGGAAGAAATTAAAACCTTAATGTGGAGCCAGTGGACTCTGGATGCTTGGTAGCAGGGAGAGGGAAAAGCAGTTGTAATACAGGGGCTTTTTCAAGACTTGGGAATTGTCCTGACTGACATTGAAATGACAGATATAGGCAATTTTATATCATCATATAACATGCAGAACTGTGTGGGAGAGACTGTGGTCTACAAAGTGAAATATGGTCCCTGCTTAATGCCAAAGCCCCAGGATGTGTATGTCCATTGCATGTGATGTGCCACACTAATGAAGGATGTTTATGTGGGAGGTTGTGAGAGGTGTGGGAGGTGAGGCATATGGGAATCCCTATAATTTTTGTGTAACATTTATATAATCTTTTTTTTTTAATTAAAAATTTAAAAAAATTTATTAAAAAAAGTTTAGGTGAGTGATTGATTTCTTTAAACAGATGTTTAATGAGATACCTTCCTGTCCTTAAAATATTGGGGGAGGAAAGATGGCATTGGCTTAAGAGGGTGACTGTGAACAGCTCCCAGATCACGGCAGAGAGTGGACGGGGTGCGGCACGGGTGTCTGTGCGGTGGGTGTGTGGAGTAAGAAGCTTGGAACATCTATCAGGACAGATCGATGGTGTGGACTGAACCATAGAGATTCGTGAGTTTTAAGCTTGCCTGTGGTGGTTAACACAGTCGGCTGACCCCCACC
>JAQZBX010039570.1:0-23009 GCA_029593785.1 Cabassous unicinctus
GGGACCTCCCATGTAGGAGAGAGGCACTCAATCTCTTGAGCCACCTCAACTTCCTGCTTTGTCGTGTCTCTCACTGTCTTTCCTCTTTGTGTCTCCTTGTTGTGTCATCTTGTTGCATCAGCTCCCCACGCCTGCCTGTCATGCCAGCTCGTTGTCTTGCTTGTCTTTTCCAGGAGGTACCGGGAACGAATCCGGGTCCTCCAATGTGGTAGGTGGGAGCTCAATCGCTTGAGCCACATCTGCTTCCCTGAGATGCATTTCAAAAAAATGATCTTCCTTGAGCTGCTGTTGGCCAGTTTTCCACCCTCCTCCTCCAGGTGGAGTCACTGAAACATTCTTACTTCCTGTTTCTCCTCCCTTGGTGCCTCTGTTCTTTCCGGTCATTGTCAAGAGGCAGAAAGCAGCTCACCTCCAGGGTGGAAGAAGTAGGACTCCAGAGCCAGGGCTGCATCAGACCCCAGGAGTGCCCCATAGAGGACAGAATCACACAGAGCTGAGTTTGAATCCTACTTGACTTTGGGCAACTTACAGAGTCTCGCTGAACCTCTGCAGGATAATACTTTGCAGGGTTGTTGGAGTTTAAATGGGATGATGAGTGTAGGGTGTTTGGTGCAGGACTGCTGCTCAATAGTAAGTATTTATCATTAGGAGCAAACTGTGGGAGCCACAGGCCCAGCAGCCAAGGGACCAGTCACAGATGAAAACAATCTCACAATGGGGAGGCTGCTGCCCTAAGAGGCTGACCTTGGGATGTCCTGGGCTTAGCCCTTTAACTCTACTCTGTCTACCCTCTGGGAATCTTTTGCCCTATGGCTTTAAACAACCTGTATGCTCTTTTTTGTTTTTTTAATATCTATTTTATTTATTTATTATTATTATTTTTTTAATATATATTTTTTAGAGAAGTTGTGAGCTTATAAAACAATCATGCATAATGTGCAGAATTCCCATACATCACCCCTGCACCAACACCTTACATTGTTGTGGAACGTTTGTTACAGATTATGAAAGACTATCATCAGACGATTACCACTAACCATGGTCCAAGCATACACTTGGCATATTTTTTCATACACCCCCGATTATTAACACTATGTATTAGTATTATACATGTGTTATAGTTCATGAGAGAACATTCACATTTGTATTGTTAACCACAGACCACCTTCCACCACATGGTTCACTGTGTTATATAGTCCCATGCCTTGCATGTTCTATCTGAAGTGTACACTCGGTGGCTCTCACCTTCATGACAGAGTTGTACAATCATCACCTCAGTAAAGTTTTGAATGTTTTCCTTTGCCCAAAAGAAAAAAATCCCATGCCCCCATTACTGACCCTTTGCATGGATGTGGTCCCTTCTTTGACACCCATGCGAGAATGTTACAGTATTGCTGTTAACTATAATCCATAAGTTACATTAACTGCATTTTCCCCATGCATCACCATATTCTTACCATCTTGTAACAGTGACGTACATTTGTTCTAGTCCATAGGACATTCTTGTATTTGTACTATTAACCACAATCCTCATCTACCTCTGGGTTCACTGTGTTATTCAGTCCCTAGATTATTCTCTAGCTTTCTTTTGACATTTACATCCCTAGACTACCCCTTTCAGCCACAATCCCATCTACAAACCAGCCATGTTAGTTATACTCACTGAAATGGGTTACCATCAACTCTATCCATTTCCACCCTTTTACAGTCAAGCTAATTAAAAATTCTACATACATTAAGCATCAGCACCCCTTCTCAGCCCTCATCCTATCTCCTAGTACTCTATACTCTAGGTTTTAACTCCATGAGTTTATTCTTTGTATTTAGTTCATGTTAGTGAGTCCATACAATATTTGTCCTTTTGTGTCTGGCTTATTTCACTCAGCATAATGTCCTCAAGGTTCATCCATGATATCATATGTGTCCCAACAACCCGTATGCTCTTGACCTTGAATTTGGATCTCTAGCCTAGCCTCTCCTGGGCTCTAAGCTCAAGAACCTAATTTGTGTATTCCTACTTGGATGACAGGTAGACAAATCAAATTTAACTTATCCAAACTCCGACTCTTGATTGTTCTCTCTCTCTCTCAAATCTATTACTCCCCGTGTCTTCCTCATCTCAGTAAAGGTCAACTCCGTTCTCCTGGTTACTCAGGCCAAAAACATTAAAAGGTGTGAGAAAGGCCACTCCTTCTCCCACGCCTCACTTTTATACCATCTTTGCCTGCAAAATCTACCAAGAAGCTGAGCCCCTTCCTGCTGCCCACTGGTCTGTGCCATCACTGTCTCTTACAGCAGCCTCCTGAACCTCCTTCTGCCTTTGCTCCCCTGACGCTGGTCTCCTTGCCCAGGCCAGACATCATTCTTAAATACACATCAGAAGGAGGCCCTCCTCTGCTCAAAACACTCCAATTGCATCCCATCTCAGTCAAAAATGCATGCGGGAGTTCCCGCCCACGCCCCCAGGGGCTCCTCCAGGCATCCTGCCTGGCCAGCTTCGCTCCTGCCATGCCTGCTCTCCCACAGCTCCCACCCTAGGTCCTTCGCACTTACCTTCTACGTGGAGGCTTTTCACTCCACTGCACAGCTTGACCCCTAATTCCTTCAAGTCTCTGTTCAGACCTTCCCTCCTCTCTGAGGGCCCCAGACCATCCTACCTAAAACAGCAGCCTCTTGTCCCTCCAGGACTCCCCAGGTTTTTATCCTGTCCCACTCACTCTTCTGTTTTGTGCACAGCACTGGTTACCATGTACCTGCTAACTAGCTACTTGTTTGTTTATCATATTATGCCCCCCACACTAGAACATAATGATGGCAGAAACATTGTTTTGTTTTTGTCCTGTCTCCAGCCCCTAAAACAGTACTTGGGTCTAGCAGGGCTCAAATCTTTATTGAATGTACAAGTGAATGCCAAGAGTTGATCTTAAAAGTCCCTTTATATTGACACAGGGCAGACATATAGACCAATGGAATTGAACTGAGAGTTCTGAAATAAACCCTCACACCTAAGGCCAACTGATTTTCAACGAGGGTGCCAAGTCCACTCGATGGGGAAGGAATAGTCTTTTCAACAAATGATGCAAGGAAAACTGGAAATCCACATACAAAAGAATTAAAGTGGACCCCTATCTCACACCATATTTTAAAAATTACTTCAAAATGGGTCAACAACCTAAATATAAGCACTAATACTATAAAACTCTTAGAAGCAAACACAAGGAATAGCTTTAGGACCTTCTATTAGGGAATGGATTCTTTGACTCTACATCAAAAGTATGAGCAACAAAAGATAAAATAGATAAATTGGACTTCATCCAAATTTAAAAGTTTTGTGTATCAAAGGTCATTAGTAAGAAAGTAGAAAATACAACCAACAGAATAGGAGGAAATATTTGGAAATCATATATCTGATAAGGATTTAATATCCAGAATATATAAAGAACTCCTATAATTCAACAACAAAAAGACAACCCAAATAAAAAATGGAGGGATTGGATGTGGCTCAAGCAGGTGGGTGCCCGCCTCCCACATGGGAGGTCCCGGGTTCAGTATCTGGTGCCTTTCAAAGAAGATGAGCAGACAGCAAGCGGACACAATGAGCAGAGACAACGAGAAGACAGAGGAAGGCGCCATCTAGGGGGGAGGGGAGGACAAAAAACCTGATAGACATTTCTCCAAAGAAGATATAGCAATGGCCAATAAGCACATGAAAAGATGCTCAACATCATTAGCCATTAGGGAAATGCAAATCAAAACCACAGTGAGATACCATTTCATATCCACTAGAATGACTATTATTATAAAACAGAAAATAACAAATGCTGACAAGGATGTGGAGAAATAGAAACCTTAGTACATTGCTGGTGGGAATGTACAGAACCACCATATGACCCGGCAATCCCACGTCTAGGTATATACCCAAAAGAACTGAAAAGAGGGACTCTAACAGATATTTGTACACCAACGTTCATCACAGCATTACTACCAATAGCCAAAAGGTAGACGCAACCCAAATGTCCATCAGCAGAAAAATGGATAAACAAAATGTGGTCTATAGATACCAGGGAATTTTATTTAGCCATATAAAGGAACAAAGTTCTGATACATGCTTCAACGTGGATGAACACTGAAGATATCAAGTTGAGCAGAATAAGTCAGACACGAAGGGACAGATACTATATAATTCCACTTATATGAAATAACCAGAATATGCAAATTAATAGAGACAGAAAGCAGAATACAGGTTACCAGGGGCGGGGTGGGGAAGAGGAATGCAGAGTAAATGCTTAATGGGTATAGAGTTCTGTTTGGGGTGATGGGAAAGTCCTGGTACTGGATGGTGGGTGAGGATAGTCCAACATTGTGAATGTGCTTGGGCATATTGAATGGTGTGCTTGGAAGGGGCTGACAGGGGAGCTTTACACTGTATATATTTTTCTACAATTAAAAAAAGAGAGAGAGAGAAAGAGTGGATGTGGCTCAAGAGGTTGAGCTCCTGCTTCCCACATGGGAGGTCCTGGGTTAAACGATGAATTAACTGCCTCCTAGAGACGGGAGCAAACAACAAGCAAACAGGTGGGAGGTCCAACTTGGGGGAGCCGATGTGGCTCAGTGGTTGAGCACCGGCTTCCTACATATGAGGTCCCGGGTTCAATACCCTTCCCCCCACCAAAAAAAAAGAGAGAGCGAGACTAAAGAGACAATGACAGTTAAATGCAACACATAATCCTAGATTGGATCTAACAATTGAGTCGAAGATGCCCAAAAGGACATTACTGAGACATATGAAAAAATTGGAATAGAGACTATAAACTTTATATCAACCTTAAATTTTTTTACCTTGATAACTGTATGTAAGATGGTTATATAAGTGAACATCCTTGTTCTTAGGAATTATTCATGGAAGTATTAAGTGTTCAAGGAGCATGATATAACCTACTTTCAAATGTTTAGAAATAGATAGGCAAATGTGGCAAACTATTAAAATTGGTGGATCTGGGGATCTGGGGATCTGGGTAGGGAGTATTTTAGAGTTCCCTATATGTTTGTTTGGTTTTTAAGTAATTTTTTTAGGAGGTACCAGGGATTGAACCTGGGACCTCATATATGTGAAGCAGGCACTCAACCTCTGAGCTACACATGCTCCCCTGTATGGGCTTTGTATTATTTTTTACAACTGTCCTGTAGGTTGAAATTATTTCAAAATAAAAATTAAAAAAAAAAAAAAAAAACTCCTTTGTGAGCCAAGAGTAAGAAAAATCAAATAATTGTTATTATTTAGGTGAAAATAACTGTTCTTAACCTTAAGAGAGCAATGGGAGTTTTTTATGGAGCATAGCAACCTTCCCAAGGCCCCAGGGTCCATTTTTCATTTATTCCCAGGCACTGATCATTTAAGAAGTGCCAGACACTGAGCTCTGGGTACCTTATCCCAGTGCAGTGCCAGGTTTAGGAGCATGGGCTCTGGGTTTGAATCTTGTCGCTAGCACCTCCTGGCCATGTGACCTTGAGTGAGAATAACTTACATTAACTGTGACTCAGTTTCCTCCTCTGCAAAATGGGGAAGATAACAATATTGGTCAGGCATTTAAGTTGGGGCTTTCCATGAGAAACTGACACACGACATTGGAGGGGAGCTCCCAGGCTTACCTGCACATTTTTGTGGTAGAATTAAAAAGTTTTACTTTGTAACCACTGTTGCAAATAAGCAGGAATTGTTCCCTGGTGAGTGGTGGATACCAGATCATACAGGTAGGATAGCAGCCTTGGTCTGTTCGGTGAATGTCTAGGACTTCCAAGTGGTCTTTGTAGCTCGTGAGAAGATTATACTCTATCTGCAGAGGAACCCAGACAGACACATATGAGAACTAAGAAGAATGAAAAGCTCAGCTAAGGAGCCCCGTATCTTGGGTGATGGTCTTTACAATTATCACCCAACAAGCTCTCCCCTGTTCTATTCTGTGGGGAGACAGTATCAGGCCACCTAAGAACAGCCTTACTTAGATCCTTGTGCCTAATCTACCATCTAGGGAGCACTCACAAGATGATGAGCTAAGCTCTCTAAAAATATCATGCCATTTAATACCCACAACTCCCTTACAAAGTAGTATTGTTAGACCCGTTTTACAGATGAGAAAAACAAATGTTCAGAGAGGTTGCCCAAGGTCACCCAGCTAAGAAGTGGTTGAGCAAGAATTAAAATTTAGGCCCAAGCAGCTCGAAAGCCTGAACTCTTACGGTTCTATTATACTGCTTCACTTTCCACTTTCTTAGAAATTCCTCTAGGATAGCAACTAGTTCATATCTAAATCTCAGCACTTGGCAATCACAAACTAGCAGCCTGCTGAATTTGACCATAGTTGTTTTGATGGCCAGATCAGGAAGGATAGATGGATGAATGGATGGATGGATGGACTGACAGACCTTCCAACAGATAGGTATCAGTTAATTGATTGATTTTTAATCCATTTGGCTTTATCATGTAATCTGTGAGTTACTGTCCCTGCTTTTCCCTCTTATCTCACATTCTCTATTAGTTCTCTCATTTAGGTAGCAGCCTGGCCCCAAGCCCTGCATGGAAATAAAGAGTCAGTGCGCTTTGGCTTTCCATTCGACACCGAGAGGCAGGGGTCGCTAAGTTGTTCATGCCGTGGGGAGCACCACCTCCCCTTGTCTCCTGACTTGTCATTTCCCAGGAGCCTGCTCACTCAGGACATCAGTCCCTCTGTGCAGTGCTACTGCCAAGTTAAGGGAAAACGCTGACTTTGAGAGGCTTACACTACTTCATTTTACATTCAGTTTCTCCAACAAGCACAAGTGCTGTGTGCCAGGTGCTGTGCCAGACACCAAGAATGAGACACACACAGTCCTAGTGACCAGGTAAGCAAAAATCAAACGTCTTACCAGAAGTCGGTCTTTTCCAAGGCTCAGCAGTCTGGGTTCATTGCTGTCCAGATGAACCCCAAACAGGAGACTCTGGATGCTTTTGCGATGAGAACGAAGTCTTGCTAAATATTCCCAGACCCTATGTCCATTTTTGACTATCACCTTGTAAACTGCCACAGTAAAACTTACATCCTGAATATGAGCAAAGAGCAGAAGTTATTCCTAATAAAACTGTGTAACTTATGAATCATTGTTATGATTTTCACACTAATTTTGCTTTTAGAATATTTTATGAAAAAAAAAACGCTTAGGCTATTGCAGCAAGTAATAAAGTAATGCCCATTTTACAGAAGAGAAAATTAAGGTTAAACGTAGAGCGCTTACACAGATAGTGGGGGGAGAAAGTATTTGTTGGACATCTTGGTCCTACTCGCCTTTCCTAGTCCCCTCCTTATTCTCTGTGGCAAACCAGCTGCCTCAATCTTTCCACCTTTTCCCTCCTTCTCTTTCCTCAGCTACATAAAATAAAAAAGGAAATATGGCTAATAGTGGAACAGATCAAAGGGGTACTGGGACTCGTGAGCAGTATGTGATGACAGGCAGAAGCGTGAGGCACTGCTGCGGGTCTTGAAAAGCACTATGTCCACAAACCAGAAGAGAGCAGAGCCCCAGTGGACATGGGGCAGAGGCAGAAGGGACAGTGGGAATGGTGAAGAATAAAGGAGAAAGGAGCACGTGGCAGACCCAGAGAACTGGCTGAGAAGGAGTGGGTATAGGTCTAAGAAAATCTTTACTGAGATTAAGAGCCCTATTCACAGAGGAAAGGAACAGAATCCAAAATATCAGTGGAGGACTTTGAGATAAATAAGAATGTCATCTTGCCAAAAATCAAAGGGAAAGATGAAAGAATGGTTGCAGAGATAGGGTTCCAAAAAACGAACAAATCAAAATGAGCTGCTGGGGTAGCAGAATCCAAGTCTGGACGTTCTGAGGCCCCAGTCTTGTTTTCAGGCAACAGCCCTCCCCCTTTCTTCCCCCACCTCTCTCTCTCTCTCTCTCTCTCTCTCTCAAAGCTATATTAAGATATAATTCACACACCACACAATTCACCCATTTAAAGTGTACAATTCAATGTTTTCTAGTATATTCACAGAGTTGTACAATCATCACCACAATCAATTTTAGGATGTTTTCATCACCCCAAAAAGAAACCCTGTCCCCATTAGCAGTCACTCCCCATTTCCCCCTAGCCTCCTGTCTCTTCTGGTTTTAAATGAGGTTGCTGGGCCACGGGACCACGCTCAGTGAAAATGCTTACAGCAGTTGCCATATACTGGGAGTCATGGGAGAAACTTATGTGAGTCACATTGGTTCTGGAATATTTGAAGGGCTGTGGGCTTCCGTTTTCTAAGGACATTGCATCAAGAATGTAAACTGTTCCTTCCGTGAAGCCAACTCCAAGAAGGGCTCCTGAAATCACAATCCAGAGAATAACAATCGAAAAGGACTTCATTCATTCAAGAAATACTGACTCGGCGCTAGCTCTGTTCTAGACACTGAAGCAACACAACAGACAGGCTAGCTGCACAAGAAGTCACCGGAAAAGCAGGAGACACTGGGGTGAGTGCTCTGATAGTACTAAGCTTAGAGGAGGATCCAGAGGGAGACTGTGTCTCATCCAGCCTGGGGCAGGGCGTGGGGTTGGGGAAACCTTCCTGGAACTGCCAGCAAGGCACAGCCACTGGGGTGTGCTCTTGACCTGGAACCTGCAATTGGCTGAGCAAGTGGAAGTACCTTCAGGGTTGTAGGTGAGACTCTGGACTCCAAGCCCCTTCTCAAAGACCCTGCTGAAAATGTATTTTTTCTTTTGATAGTCCCACACTTTGATCATCCCGCAGAGACTCCCAATGGCAATGAAGGGCTGATATGGGTGACAGGCGATGGCACAAACGGCATCTTTGGGCTCTACAAATAACTTCTCCAGTCTGGTCCCATCTGCTGTTAAGTGGTACACCGTCGCATCAAATGTTCCAATGATAAAATTCCTGTTTGCCAAGGAGAGAGCAAACCGTATCAGTGTTTGCAGGGAATGGGGCACGCCAGCTTTTCCACTTCTAATTGCACATGAAACGCCTCTGTCGTCTGTAATTTAGTGACACTATTAACCCAGCAGCTCCAAAAATATACCAGCAATACCCAACAGCTTCCATTTGCAAGTGAAAACCCCCACATCTCTACATGTAAATTGAGTCATTAAGTATGCAGATGGACAGTCAGTTGTACAATTAGCTAATCTGCACATGCAAATATTCATTTGTGTATGCAAATATGGAGTTTGGAGCATACATACAGATGTGCCTGTAAATATTGCAAGGGCAATTAAGCAGACTCACAGACAATCCGGTCTTGAAATGTTATGGCTATTAATTATCAAAAGCCTTTAACCGCAGTGGCTAGGACAAGCTCAGCTTAGGAAAAAGAGCCCAACCTACAGTGAAGGACTCCAGACAACAGAGAGCTCAGTTTGGATAAAGATTTTCAAGCTTTAAGTTACTAAAGAGTCTTAATATCAAAATAATGTTTAACTAATATTTTAAAATGATTAAATAGTGATTGTAATCAGCCAAGGGAAATCCATCTGCAAACCAGATAAAGGATTGCTTAGTAAAGCCAGTTCCTTCTCCATTTCATATCCCATTAACAAATGAACATTTTACTGCATTCAAACTTAAAGAAGGCATTGACAATTCCCCCCCACCCCCCCACCCCATGGCTCCCTTGTCTGTTTGCTCGTGGTTTTTTGCTCGTTGTCTGTTTGTTTTATTCTTTAGGAGGCACTGGGAACTGAACCCCGGACCTCCCATGTGGGAGGCGGAGGGTCAACTGTTTGAGCCACATCCTCTCCCAGCTCATCTGTTTTTGCTCATTGTCTGCTCGTTGTTTGCTCCTTGTTTTTGCTCATTGTTTTTCCCTTGTCTGCTCTTTGTTTTTGCTTGATGTCTGCTCATTGTTTGTTTGTCTTCTTTAGGAGGCAAACAAACAATGGGAACCGAAACTGGGACCTCCCACGTGGGAGAAGGGCACTTAACTGCTTGAGCCCCATCTGCTCCCAGCAATGATAATTTTTTGATCATTCAACTGATGAGGATTACTGGTCATTCCTAGTCACTCAAAAGGCTAGATTCATTACCAACTTACCTTACAATAAACGAGTCACCTTTTAAAGTGCAGTCTGGAGGATAGTCTGATTTTTCAGTAGGAGAAGCTGGCGGGATCTTTGAAAAGGACAGGGTTCTTATGGCGCTCAGTTTGAACTGGCTATACCAGTTGACGATAGACAGGGTGTGATCATAGAACTTAATGTTGCCCTTAATGTCACCAGTGACAATGTAGCTGGAACAGAGAACAACCTCAGTTTATTAAATAACAGTCACAACACCTACTGTCTATCAAACATCTTAACTCTGTGCTTGGTAAAAACTTCATTTACTACAGCCCTATGAAGCTGATTTTACTTTTATCCCCACTTTACATCTAGGAAACTAAGGCTCAGAAAGGTTAAGAAATGTGTTTAAGGCCTAGGGTTGCCAGATCTAGCAAATAAAAATACAGATGCCCAGTTAAATTTGAATTTCAGATAAACAGTGAGTAATCTTGTAGTGTAAGTATGTCCAAAATATAGCATGGGACATACATACATCTGGCAAGCCTATCAGAGCCACGTGGCTGGACTATGCGGTAAATCCAGGTGCAGCTAAAGCCAAAGCCCATGCTCTCTGCTCACCAGGATTAACCACATACAATGGTGGTGGGCAATGATTTACATTCTCCACCACGTGACTGCAGACGACAACGAAGAGAGTCAATCTGCCAGCCTTCGGAAATCACACAGGCTGCCAATGGGCTACAAGCCGCTTTACAGGAAGGCACTGCTGTTAGAGTGATTGTAAAATCCTGTCCGGGCCTCACAGCCAAAGCGTGACAGAATGGCTTTTATTTCCAGCCCTTGGATTCATCCCAAATGGGCTTGTTTTTTTAAGACTATGACATCATTCTAATCATGGTGGTGGGGGGAGACAGGGATGAATTTTCTTTTACATATGCAGAATGATTAAATGAGGTTTCCAATTAATAAGTCAATCAGGTGGGCAGAATTAATTGGCCAGAACATTGTTCACTGCCCTCTGCTGGACAGCATCAGCAAAATGGGCCAAGTGTGTTCAAACACCTTGTCCATGGGCTCCGTGGTCCTGGCTGGGGTTTATTTAACATTGAGAAGGGGGATCCAATGCCTGGTCTTCACTCGGTCCTAAGCCCCACCTAACTCAAAGTTGATTGCATTGTCAATTGCAATTCTACTTCTGTTTTTTTCGCACCACTGAGTCAGGATGACAATTTGCATTTATCTTTACAAAACCATGCCAAGGCCTCACTATTTCTCTGCACTAAAAGAAAGTAAAATGAAAGCAAATGGGCTTTTTGAAAGTAGGTAGCACAGTGAGTCTATGGCATGAGCAGGGTCCTCCTCCTTAGGCAATTTTCTCTATTATTACTTTTGGGAACTTCCTTAGCACTCTAACATGGGTGCTATTTACTTAAGAGCTTCCTCTGTGCCAGGCAGCAAACTGTGAGTTTTAAGGCATTGTCTCACTAAATTGTCATAAGCTCACTCTGAGGTACATAGTATTGTTATGCCCACTTACTAGATGGAAAAATGGAGGCTCAGCAAGATTAAGTCCCTTGCCCAAGGCCATTCAGCAAGGAAGGGATGCAGCTGGAATGTGAGGCTAAGGCTTTTAATGATCATTTATGAGCACAGCCCCCCGCCCCCCGCAATGTCTAAAAATTAAACAGCTAGTGAATTTCATAAAGTTCTGCTATATTCTGATTTTTTCATAATGGGTAAATATTTTGTAATATGAAAAAAAACAATATAGCTGTTCAGGTTATTTTTTAAAATTTAAAATATATAAACTTTAGGGTACAAAATAAGTCTAAACAGTTACTTTTTGTTTCACCATCACAAAAGGATTTTTTTTAAAAAGTACCAAATACCCACGGTTTTTTAAAGTTCTATTAGTACAAATGGGACTATAAAAAAGTCAGTCCACTCCCACCATGTTCCTAGTTCTCAGTTCTCCTTCTCAGAGGCAACCATCGTCCCCAGTTAACTTTGACTCTCCCCAGACATATTCTCTGCATAGGCAAAATATGTGCCTATATCCAAATATTGACTTTGATAATCATCCATAGCTATTTTTTTAATTAAGTTAATTACCTATCAACTGTTGTGAGCACAGTGATGCCCTCTTTCTGCAAATGAACCAGTTTACAAGGTTTGATATGGGGAAAGCCCGAATGGGAGGAGGCAGCTGGCGGTGGGCGGTGTATGTCCCAGACAACCAGCTTTCCTTCCATTGTTGCAGAAAGTAGTTGTGTCAAATTCAGGTGAAAGACGGACTGACTAAATTTCCCCACGAGCTTGTTGAATGTCTGCATTTCAAGAGACAGGTTATGAGTTATTGTTGGTAATAAATAAAATACAAAGCATTTATCAACCCAACGTTTTATAACATTTCCCTGAAATATAGTAGGAAAAAAGATAAAGTAGAAAAAGCAATCACTGAAAAACCCTCCCCCAGTGGATGGTCATAGTTGAAACTGTTCTGAATCTCCAAAGGTTTACTAAGAGCAAGTGGAGGGTTATTGTGTTCAACTAAACTGCTTAAAGCAAATGAAAGCGTGATTAATCACTGTTTATACCTGGTCAACTGCTCTTACTGAGATTTCAGAGACTGATAAATTGTCTGTTGTGAGCCAAAGTATGTTGTGGTTGTCAAGTAACACTGAAAATTCTCCTGACCTTCTTTTGATCATAAAGTATATTTTCCCCCAGTAGAAATCAACTAAGAACAAAGAAATGCTCATGAATAAAGACTTATTAAATTTGTGGTACATAAAATAAAGCAATAGGTTGTTTTTCTTAGACATGTCTTAGAGATGAGTTGTAAAAAGAATCCAGAGCGATGACTTGAAGCCTCTTGGTGAATATTTATCGAGTGAATAAATGAATGAAACTCAGCAATCTGTGATATGACGCAGAAAGGCTGCTGCTCAATTCTCTAACTATGCAAAGAAGACCCAAGGGCTGGCCTCTTCTGATTGGAACACAGGAGGATCAGTAAAATCTGGGTGGCAGTGATGGCTGGACAGTGATACTGAGTTCCTCCACAATGCCGAAGCTGTCACGGATGACCTTGGCTGGGGGGCCAGGTCAAATCTTCAGGAGTTGACATACTTCTCACGGTCCATGCCCATCACAAACATGAGGGCATTGACCAAAGGGGCAGAGATGACTCTCTTGGCACCACCCTTCAAGTGAGCCCAGCCTTCTCCAGGGTCGTGAAGACATCAGTGGACTCCACAACATCTTCAGCACCAGCATCGCCCCATTTGATGTTGGTGGGATCTTGCTCCTGATAGTGATGGGATTCCCACTGATGACAAGTTTCCCATTCTCAGCTTTGATGGTGCCTTTGAATTTGCCAAGGTGGAATCATACTGGACCATGAAGACCAGTATAAAGGGGTCATTGATGGCAACAACTTGCACTTTGGCAGAGTTCACAGGAGCCTTCATGACCAGACTCCCAATATGGCCAAATCTGTTTATTCCAATTCACCATCATGTCTCAGGGATGTGGCTGACTGTGCAAAAAGCTGCAGCTGCCTGTCGAATGGGGAGGAACAGAGAGACCCTACTGACTCCTTTTTTAAAAAAATATCTCTATTTTTTTTTAAGACTTATTTATTGCCCCCCTCCATTGTTTTTGCGCTCGCTGTCTGCTCTCTGTGTCCATTTGCTGTGTGTTCTTCTGTTCTTCTGTGTCTGCTCGTCTTCTCTCTAGGCAGCACCGGGAACTGATCCTGGGACCTCCTGGAGTGGAGAGAGGCGCTCAATCTCTTGTGCCACCTCAGCTCCCTGGTCTGCTGCATCTCTTATTGTCTCTCCTCTGTGTCTCTTTTTGTTGCGTCATCTTGCTGCACCAGCTCTCTGCTCAGGCCAGCACTCCTGCGCGGGCCAGCACTCTACATGGACCAGTTCGCCACACAGGCCAGCCTGCCTTCACCAGGAGGCCCTGGGAATCGACCCTGGACTTCCTATATGGTAGACAGGAGCCCAGTTGCTTGAGCCACATCTGCTTCCCCCTACTTTTTTTTTTTCTGAAACTGAGCAGCTATATTTTAAGGGACCCACCCATATTCAACTACTCCAGTTACATCACTCCAAATTAACTTTGATTCTTTTGTCAGTGTGTACACATACATTATAAAAGCTATCACTTCATTTATAAGTAGCTTTTCTCATGACAGTAATTTTTTCTCCATTACATTTTATTTTTAACAATACTTCCATTACTTGCAACTGATACTTCAAAATAGATAAAGGACACAAATAGAAATTTTCAGATTATTTCCCAATGATCTGATATGAAGACATACAAAGAGGAGCCCAGAGCGACTAAGCTTGCACACATATATTTAATTCTCGACAAAATGTGATGTACATAAACGCAACAGATGTACTCACTTTTTCTGTTAAAAGTGGAGCACTGTGAACAAGTATATTTCTCTCTTCATGCTGATAAGTACAGAAAAAATAATCACTACTAAAAAAAGACCTGGTTTCCAAAAGAGGAACTACATAACAACAAAATCAAAACAAATGCATCTAAACAGGGTCAGAGCTTTGCAATTTCTACAATTAAGAGGACCTGCTACCTCTGGGAACATCTAGAAACATTCTGAAAGAAAAGCAAATACATTAAGATATGCCACAAAGATTGTGATTTTCAATGGTAGTTAATGCAAATTTGAATTCTATGTTAATAAGGCTTTACTCTAATAAATACCTGAAGTAATGAATACCACTGAAACCCAGGGAGTGATTCAATGTTTTTAGTCTCATGATTTTGCCCCAGGCCAGTATACATATCCCTGATCTGTCTGCTAAATTGCTTTCTAAAAGGGAACAAAGTCCAAGATTTTAGACTTTAGAATTTAGACCTGATAATACATTCAAATAAATATTTGCTTCATTACTTAAAAAAAGTTAAATGAAAATTAAATATCTGCTTCTGATTTAATAGGCTAATTTCCAATGGAACTAAAAGAAATATTATGATTACATTTAAAACATTTTAATATATATTCATTGTTTCATAAGTAAAATATACACTATATTGCTACATTACCAAAACCTCAAAGAATGAGCATCTACTTGAAGCCACATTTAAAACACATGAAAATATTTCTACTTACCCATGAATAATATATTGCTTGTGTTTTACTATTGCTCACCAGTTCTTTATTATTTGTTGGATTAAAAGTAAGGTATTTCTGAAATATAAAGTATGGAAATGTATTACATTATAATTACTTTTCTGTTTCCATCTGGTTAAGTTGAATATTAAAATTAAATAATATGTTTAATTAAAATAAATGAGAGGGGATATAAAACAAAAGGAATATGGCATTTGGTAAGCAATAGGAATATAATTTAAATAATGACTGTCAAAATTAAAGGTCCCAAATGTCTTCCCTTTCTAGTCTTTATTATAATTCATCATCTACAAATTGGAACAAGCAAAACTGAAACAGTATTTACCAATAACCTTTATTCTTTGTCCTGCTGTGAACATATTTCTAAATTTAACAGGGTCACCAGGGATCTTGGAATAAATGCAAAATATTGAAAGGGGATCTGGTTCCTGCCAAGATGGTGGACCAGCCTGGGCTGCTGGCTCCCCTCCCAAAAGTCAGCCCGGCAGAAACGATAGACGCATGGGAAACATAAAATCCAGAAACTAAACAACAAAAACAACAACAAAAAGTGAGAACTCCC
Source organism: Cabassous unicinctus (assembly GCA_029593785.1). NCBI lineage: Eukaryota > Metazoa > Chordata > Mammalia > Cingulata > Chlamyphoridae > Cabassous > Cabassous unicinctus. The sequence continues at coordinate 15,790 of JAQZBX010039570.1, forward strand.
TGGGGAGACTTGACTTAAAACAGTGTGTGGATGGGAAGTGGGTGGCTGCAGCCTGTGATGAAGGCTGTCAGAGCCCTGAGAAACAGACTGGAGAAAAGCTTTCTAATTTCCATGCCTGCTGCTTTTACCCCATCGCTACATCTCTTCTTTGCTTCACTGCAGTAATGTAAATGACCAATGCCAGTGTCTGAGAATTATATTAGGATAATACAAAACCCTGGATGGGGTGGGGAACTGATAAAAGCAGGTGCATGTAATGAAAATGCTCTAATGATGATTGAAGTGATGAATGCTTAACTAGTTGATTATACCAAATACCACTGATTGTACACTTTGGATGAACTGTTTGCTTTATTAATATGTATCAATAAAATTGATTAGTTTAAAAAAAGAAAAAGCAGGTGCATGGACCACAAAAACTGAAAATCAGCCTCAAATCAGCTCTATCTTCAATTAAATTAAGAAGATCAGCCAAATGCCTGTCAGAAGCAAAAGGAAGACATCTTTGGGGGAAGTTATCATCCTGAGCTTCAGATTATTTCCATGTTCTTTAAACACAATATTGGGCATTCAGTGAAAAATAATAAGGCACATGGAGGAGATACATACAAATGACTGAAACCAATGGGGGGAAACGATTAACAGAAAGAGACACACAGGAGATCCAGATATTGGAGTTATCAGACACAGGCTTGAAGATAACTGTTGTGCAAGAAAATAGAGGACAGGGTGGAGAATTTCAGCCTCATTAATAATCAGGGGGAGAGATGTTGAGAGATGGATAGAGGAATCAGATTATGTCTTGGAGGCCATAATAAGGAGTTTTGATTTTATTCTAAGCACAACAGGAAGTCATTGAAAGGCTAGAAGTAAGGGAGTAACAATGTTACATGTGTTTTTAAAATATCAGTCTGACTGCTGCGAGATTGTTAAGGCATGGGGCAAGAGTGAAAGCAGAGAACAATTGGGAAGATGTTTAAGCACGCAGATCGAGATGATACCAGTAGGATGGTGGCGGAGGAAATGGAAGAGAGGAAGGATTCAGGATATCTCTTGGGAGTAAATAGTGCTTAAAGTCTAAGAATGGATAAGAATACCCAAGAAAAGTATAGTAAGAAGAAGAAGAAAGAGAAGGATGGGTGCGGATGTGGCTCAAATGGTTGGGTGCCCGTCTCCCATATGGAGGGACCTGGGTTCAATCCCTGGGACCTCCCGGTAAAATAAAGAAAAATATAGAAAGCGCGTGGGTCACCAGGCCCTGTGCGCGGGTGTGCCGCCAGGCCCTATCCCCAGGCCCCACGCATGGGTTCGCTGTCAGGCCCCGTGAGCAGGTGCGCCGCGTGGGTGCACTGCACGCAGCAAGATGATGACATAACAGGAGAGTGACACAAGGGACAGCCAAGATGAGATGCACCAAAAAACCAGGAACTAAGGTGGCGCAGGTGGAAGAACCCCTCTCTCCCACATTGGAGGTTCCCAGGATCAAATCCCGGTGAGACAGGAGGAGAAGCATGAGAAGAGAGGGCAGGAAATGGTCACAGAGAATTGCCCAGCGAATGGACACAAAAACAGCAGAAGCAGGAGGGGAGGGGGGTTAAAATGGATTAAAAAAAGTAAATAAATAAATCTTTAAAAAAAAAATGAAAGAGAAGGAGGAGGAGGAAGAAGAAAAGAGACTGAGAAAGAACGTGGGCTAGCATGGAAAGTGTCTTGTAAGCCCACTAGGAAGTGTGCAGCTGCTATTGAAAGGAAGAGCAAAGAGAGGATCCAGCAATGCTCATTTGCTTTGGGAAAAAGCAGTGACATGACAAGCACAGTTTCAGTCGAGTCATGTTGGGTTGAGAGGTGTGGAGGGTGGTGGAAGATAGATGAAAAGGACCAAAATGTGTAAGAGTAGGAGGGTTAAATAAGTTGTGTTATACTCAAACAATGGAAAACTATACAGCAGTGAAAATGAATGACTCATAGCCCAAGAATCAATATGAAACAAGGCTGAGGAAATGAAGCATTCATATGCTTCCAAATATTCAATGGTCAAGAAGAGACAAAATTAAATCAGATTGTATAGAGAGATACATCCGTCAGTGGAGAAAAGCATGCAGCTAAGCAAAAGAATGTATAGCACAAAATTTGGTAAAGTGGCTAACTTTAGGGAGGAAAAGGGGTGAGATTGAGGAGGGGCACAAAGAGGGCGTCTAGGGTGTAGGTAAGGTTCTATTTCATGGTCTGGTTCGATCCATTTTGTTTTCTTCTCTAAAATGTACACATCTGCATTATTTCACAATAAAAATATTAAGAGATAAGAATTTCTTGAAAAAAAGTAAATGAGAGATGAGGAAGTAGAAAAACAAAGTGTAGCCAGCTCTTCTGAGAAGTTTTACTATGAAGAGGAACACAGAGCAGTAGTTGGAAGGAGATGTGGGGTTACAAGGAGACCTTTAAAGATAGGAGCTATCAAAGAGTGATCGGGTAGAGGGAAGGGGATAGCTGCAGAGGAGGACCCTGAGGCCATGCCTGGGGATGGGCTCCAGCACACTGAAGGGGGTGAGGTTAAAAGCAGTTGTAGGCTTGGCAGAGTGGGAATGGGCCGAATTTGTAGCTGATGGCTCCCATTTTCTCAATGAAACATAAGAAAGGTCATCAGCTGAGAGTGAGAGGAGGGTCTGTGGGAGGTGTGAAGAGAAGGTGAGAAGCTGATGTCTCTGGAAGCAAAAGACAGTCACTAGAAGAGCCAGGCAATGCTGAGAGCTCATTTGAAATGTCTGACTAAATAGAAGAAAGATGAATCAGCTCAGCTGGTTTTCTCCAGCCACTTTCAGCCTGCGTGGGCACAGGCACAGAGAAGGCCAGCAGTGGAGGAGTTCCTCCAGAGTGGTGCTTTTGTGTTGCTGTCCAACAGAGTTTTCCACGATGATGGAAACATTCTAGAATCTGTGCTTCTGATACGGTAGCCCCTAGCCACAAGTGGCTATGGAGTACTTGAAATGTGGCTAGTGCAACTGAGGAACTTAATTTGAAATTTTATTTAATTTTAATCAATTTAAATGTAAATGTAAATAGCCACAGGTGGCCAGGGGCCACTATATCAGACAGTGCAGCTTTAAGAAGGAACATTTTTTTGAGGGGTGGGGGAATGTTATGGGGAGGAGAGAAGATGGGCATAATGAAATGTGCTTGGCTGGGTTCTGGCCACTGGGGAGCCACCTCTGTTTGGGCTCTAACTCCTGCAAGCTACAGATGCACTTATCACAGTGCCTGGCACCTGGGAGGTGCAAGGACAGATGAGACAGTGCAGAACAGCAGAGAGTGGGGACATGGGAACTCAAGACACGTGGCACAAGCTTTCTGAGTATCCATAGCAAGTGACCTCATGCAAACAGAACAATAATAATTATTATTATTATTTCCCTATGCACGCCACAAATTAGTTATAAAGTTAGAAGCAGTTAAGCACATGCTTCTAGGATCAGAGAAGCTGCTAGGTGAGTGACTTTAGACAAATTATTTCATAATTCCGAGAAGCAGTTCACAGATACTACTGCATAGTAACCTCTCCCTCCTAGTATGTTTCCATGGGTTATGTGAGATAATGTATGTAAAGAATTGAGCAGAACCTGGCACGTGGTAAGTGCTCAAAAAGTATTAGCTATTATTATAAAAAATCAAATGAGATCATGGATGGAAAAGTGTTTTCAAAAAGCATTACTGCACCATAACAAGACTCCACTGAAACAAAAAGTAGATTCTGACCTGGCGACAGTGTGAGTTCAGGCTGGTCTTTGCAGGCTTGGGGTGAACTCACCTGGAAACCATATTCTTTGTTAAGGTCCAGCGTGCAGGCAGGCGTTTCCACAGCTAAGGTCCACTTCCAGATGCAAATTTGCTGCAAGAGAATAGGAGAGAGAGGGAAATGAGGTTTCCGTAGATTGGAGAAGTAACTTTCTCTTCTTGTGACAACACTGTCACTTCGCTTAACTCTGTAAAGGTTAACTAAGGCAAGTACCATGAGCCAGGCCACAGGAGCCTCTGACACCAGAGGCCCTTACCTGGACCTCAGCATCTGAGATGGTGGCCAGATATTTGGCGTCGCGGGTGATGGCTATCGCCCTGATGCCGCTGTCTTTGGGACAGCTGTCAAATATTGTGTGCACAGGAATCCTGCAAAACAGGAGAAGGAGGTAGGAGTGTTTGCTGAGTTATACCTTGTTTTCCAGAGGGGTCTGGGGCAAGTGGGAGCTCAGCTAAAACCTTCCAGAAACATTACAACCCAGGGCACCATAAATGTGCTGTTTGTTCTCTTCGTGAACTCCCATCTCTCACTCATTTATTTATTTATTTATTTATTTAATTTTTAAAGATTTATTTATTTATTTATTTATCCCCGCCTTGCTGCTTGTGTTTGCTGTGTCCATTTTGCCGTGTGTTTTTTCACTCATTTATTTTTGAGCACACTGATCCAGTGCCAGGCACGAAGGTTGCATATATGAAAAAAGATGGCTTGGACAAAATGGCCCAGCACTCAGGAATATTGGCACTGTCCTACGCAAGAAGGAATGCAAATGAGTGCTGCCTTTTCAGACAGCCATTTAGCTGTATCTAGCAAAACTTAAATGTATATACCCTATGATCCAACTTTATACTAGAGAAATAGTAGCAAAAATAGAGATAAATGTAAGTTCATGGTCACTGCGGCACTGCTCTAACAGCAAAAAATCTGAAAATGACACAAATGTCCCTTAATAGGGAAAGTGCTAAAGAATATTATGACACAACCATATAATGAAAAACTATGCTGCCTTTAAAAAGAATGAGGGAAAAAGAAATATATAAAAGGAATGAGGCAGGGGAGCAGAGGCAGCTCAAGTGGTTGAGAACCTGTTTCGCATGTACGAGGTCCAGGATTCAATCCCTGGTACCTCCTAAAAACAAACAAACAAACAAAAAAAACACGAATGAGGTAGATCTGGGAGAGTGACCAAAACTTTGTGGGTAAACAAAACAAAACAAAACAAAATTGCAGCACAGCATACACAGCATCATACTATATTATATACTCTATGTGTGTGTGCATAGGTATGTGCGTATGTATGTATTTATATGTAAAGAAAAACGCCCGGAGGAGGAGACTCCAAACTGTAAATGATAGTTACTCTGGAGATGGGGTTTGGGTGGGGAGGGGCTTTCCTTTCAGCTTCTGTATTGTGTCACTGGCAAGACTTTAAACTGAAAGATTCAGACAAAACTTTGACATATGCAGAATTTAATTAGATGATGATTAAATATCTAAGACAGTCAAAGAAATACATGGAAGTAATGATTGAAGGAAGCTGTATCCTTGTGGGGCTACGGGCTGCCACTGGAAGAGAAGAGTGGGCAGTAAAAACCTAAATCAGGTGCGTGGGCTGTGTGGCTACCCTTTTTTTTTTTCATTATACAGTCCTTTGTGTCACACCAACTATAGACAGGCCTCAGCAAGCCACATCAGTGTCCCAGCTGCCTGGAACCAAGTGTGTTTCCCAGCTACAGGCCTCCCGGATTCTCTGTCATTTAAGAAATTTCATCCAACTGAGAAGCAGCCCCCAAAATTCACTAGGGAAGGCAATCCCCAAGTTGCTGATATTGACATAATGGTATCTTTAGTCAGAAAGTGTATCTTATTCCTGGGGATATTTAGAATTAAATATGGAGGAAAGAAAGTAAGTCAGGCCTGTCCTATTAATACACCTGTGACTGGCAATTTGTTCATTTTTTAGCAATGAGGATTTGACTTAAGAGTGTCTAACAGACTAGATTTATGATTTTAATCTAAAATGTGTAGTTTTTAATTGTGATTTTAAATTGAAATTGCATTAGGTTTATTTTTTGTTTTGCATTAGATTTATAAACAATATTAGAACACAAGAGAACTTAAGATTTGCCATATTTATGTCTCATTTATTAGATTTACAGGAATTACTTAAGTACTCAGGAAGGATTCGTTCATTAGACACCTAAAGAATTTAAAAATGAAACTGAATGCATTAAATTTCTAAATGTAGTTTTAAATGCTTAAAAGGAGTTAATAACCAAATTTATAAATGGGGCCAATCAAAGCCCCCTAAAAGGCACCTACAAAAATTTGCTAGATTTATAAATAGAATAAGATTTGCAAGTCAAATGATAAAGTTTAAAGAAGAACTACGGTTTGTTTGTTTTTTTCTTTGAGGTACCAGAGCGAGGGAATGAACCCAGGACCTCATATGTGGGAAGCTGGCACTCAATCACTGAGCCACATCAGCTTCCCTGAGTTGTTTTTTTTGCTTGTTTTGCTTGTTGTTTGTTTTTGTTGTTGTTTAGGAGGCACCAGAAACTGAACCCAGGTCCTCCCATGTGCTTGAGCCATATCCGCTTCCCAGAACTGTGGTTTTTAATCTGTCACTTTAGTAAAGCGACTATTTTTTTTATTTATTTACTTTTATTTATTTTATTTATTTATTTATTTAGATTTATTTATTTATTTACTTTTATCCATTTTAAAACCCCCTGCCATAACTAAGAAAGCTGAATAAACTAGAGGGACTTTAGTTAATATTCTACCAATATGGGTTTGTTAATTGTAACAAATTCAAAATACTAATATGAGGTGTCAATAATGGGAAACTGGGTGAGGGATATATGGGAACCCTCTGGTATTCTCTTCTCAATTTTTCTGTATCTGAAAGTGTTCTTAAAAAACAAAAATGCAGTATTAAAAAATTTTTAAATGCTATGAGCAGGAGAGAGTTGATGGAAGTGGAGAAAGGCTGAAGCAAAACAGCAGCTGTGGAAAGCCTCTCATTAGTAGCATGTCCAAAACTATGGCAGTGTAAGTGGACTGAACGTGCCCCAGGAAAGGCAGAACATGCAGCAGAAAACCTGCTGGAGAGCCAGGGGAGAGACACTTGGTGGTGCCCATCAAGTACTGCCCAGGAAGAGGCAGCTTGACCAGCAATAAGAAATACACTCCTTTTAAAGCTAATGTTTTCATTGTAAATGGGAGATTTGGCATCTGATTTATGCATTGAGCTTTTATGAGCTGGGTTAGTGTGAGTCAACCTCCCTGAGCCCAGTCTACTCGGAGACATAGAAAAACCAAGTTCCTGGGAAGCGGGTGTGGCTCAATCGATAGAGCTCCCATTTACCATATGGGAGGCCCCAGGTTCGCTTCCTGGGGCCTCCTTGTGAGGGCAGGCCACCTGGCC
>JAQZBX010039571.1:0-22988 GCA_029593785.1 Cabassous unicinctus
TCTGCTTGTCTTCTCTTCAGGAGGCACCAGGAGCCGATCCTGGGACCTCCCATGTGGGAGAGCAGCACTCAATTGCTTGAGCCACCTCAGCTCCCTGGTTTGTTGCGTCTTTCATTGTCTTTCCTCTTTGTGTCTCTTTGTTGCATCATCTTGTTGCATCAGTGCACCGTGCCTGCCCGTCACGCCAGCTCACCTTCTCCAGGAGGCACCAGGAACTGAATGAACCCAGGACCTCCCATGTGGTAGGCAGAAGCCCAATCACTTGAGCCACATCTGCTTCCCACACAATCTAAATTTAGAACATTTTCATCATTCCAAAAAGAAACCCAGTACTCCTACCCCCAATACTAGGCAACCACTAATCTACTTTCTGTGTCTATAGATTTGCCTATTCTGACCATTTTATATAAAAGAAATGATATAATTTTTGGCCCTTTGGGATCCTCTTCTTTCATTTAACATAATGTTTTCAAGGTTCATCAATGTTGTACCAAGTATCAATACTTCATTCCTTTTTATTGACTAAAAATGTGGATATATACTACATTTTGTTTATCCATTTGTCAGTTGATAGATATTTGGGTTGTTTGCACTTTTTGGCTATTTTAAATAATGGTGCTATGAACATTCATGTAAAAGTTTCTTGGTGGACTTATGTCTTTATTTTTATTGAGTATATGTGCCCAGGAGTGGAATTGCTGTGTCATATGATAATTCCATGTTTAACATTTTCAGGTATAGCCAAACTGTTTTCCAAAGTGGCTGCACCATTTTGCTTTCCCACCAGCAATGTATGAAGGTTCCAATTTCTCAACATCCTGGCCCAGTGCTTGTTACCATCTGTATTTTTTATTATTGTCATCCTAGTAGATGTGAAGTTGTATCTCATTATGGTTTTGATTTGTATTTGCCTAATGACTAATGAAGTTGAGCATCCTTTTATTGGTTATTGACTATTTGTATAATTTCTTAGAACAGATGTCTTTTTAGCTCCTTTGCCCATTTTTTAATTGGGTTGTCTTTTTTTTATTAGGTTATAATTTCTTTATATGTTTTGGGTACAACTCCCTGATGAATATACAAACTTTAAAAATTTTCTGCCATATTGTGGATTATCTTTTCACTTTTTTGAAGTATCATTTGCAGAAGAAATGTGTTTGGTTTTGATGATATCCATTTTATTTTTTCTTTTGTCACTTGTGCTTTTGGTGGCCTAAGAAACCATTATCTGACCCAAGATCACAAAGATTTATGCCTATGCTTTCTGGTAGGATTTTATAGTTTTAGCCTTTACATTTAAGTCTGTGATCCATTTTGAGTTAATTTTTGTATATTGTATGAGGTTTAGGAGTCTAACTTCATTTGTTTTGCAGGTGGACATTCATTTGTCCCAGGACCGTTTGTTGAAAAGACTGTTCTTTCCCCCATGTAATTGTCTTGGCACCTTTGTCGAAAATGAAAGATTTTCTGTTACTTAAAATCAATAGATTTTCTATTTCTTTTTCAGTCCTTTTCAGTAGTTACATCTTTCTAAGACTTTGTCCATTTCATCTAAGTTTATGTGATGACATAAAAACTTTTGCTTTATAATCCTTTTTATTTCTTCAATATCTAGTGATATTTCAAAGTATTTCGGGGCTGTGGTTTTTCCTTTCTCACATCCAGTTGGCTTTTCATCTCCTAGGAGTTCTTCACAGCTTTGGTCTGCTGATCCTTCCTTACCAGCTATCACTTGTATGGCCCTATTCTTTTTTCAATATCTTTTGTGTCACTTGGTGGTACATGCAGTTGCTTAGTCTGCCTCTCACCTTGATGCAACTCTCACCTCTTTGATTCTTGGAAATTAACAACCATGTCTTAATTTCTTAGTGTGATTTTGATTATTTCAACCAGTTGCACTGCAAAGTAATCAAGTCTTTCTTCTTAAACTATTCAGATTTTACTCAAAACAAATAAATGTTTAAGTATTTGCATTTGCTTGATTTAGTTTCAGAAGCCCAACAGGTGGCAACTACCAGCCCAACAGTCAATACCACTGATACTGCTACTACTTCCTCCACCACTGTGGCTGCTGTTAAGCAAGAACCTTTCTACTCTACTTCATCTGCAGCAAAAACTCCGGAAAATATAAACTCTGCAGAACCCCAAAAGCTCGTCGAACTTGATGGTCTTCCTTCAGACCTGTTTGCAAAAGGACAGGACACCGTTGCCATAGAAGGTTGTACAGATGAGGAAAACACAGAAAGCGGAGGAGAAGGCCAATACAGAGAGCGTGACGAATTTGTGGTAAAGATAGAAGACATAGAGACTTTTAAGGTGATATGAATGTTCACAGGTATAAAAGTCAATTTAGTTGGAGTGCCTATGATAGCCTTCACAATGACTTCAATAGCAAGCAATAGCTTGAATTGCAAAAAGTTAAATTTTTATAATTATTCTCTATTATCAAAAGTGTCAAAATAATACAATCAAACTAGCAGATTTCAGATATTTTTAAAAGAACATAGCTTAAAATAATTGTAACTTTATCTTTGTTTTATGTATTTCTGACTAGTCTAAATATTGCCTTTAGGTACTAGAAATTATAGCAGTTTTGAAATGGTAATTTTTTTCAAGGCTCCCAACTCATCATATTAGAAGAATTTTGGAGACAAGATGGTTACTTATCTAATTTAAAAGTTTAAATAAAAATAACAGGACTGTCAGGTAAAAGTGGAATTATAGACTTATTTTCATAATTATAAATTGTAAAACCATGAATAGAAATATTATATTTTCATATGATGAAATTACAGTATTTCATTATATGAATATAACAATATTTTTTGGCTACTAAGAAAATCTATTTTCAGGATTTCTGTTTTTGTGTTTTGCTTCTTTTTTAAAATGGGCCTGCAGAGAAATGGCATTAAAAAGTGCAATGAAGAACTTATCATTCAAATCCTAACATTCACACTTCACTATTGTTAATATTTTAGCATATTTATTTCTGATCTTTTTTTTTTCTCTATGTACATACTGAATAAAATTATATAAATGATGCATGACACTCATTAAAGGAATAGTTTCCAGTAGTTTTAGCTGTGCAAAAGGGTAATGAGTGACTTTACATGTTAGTAAGCTCCCTGTTTCTGGAAGAATTTAAGCAGAGCCTAAATTTAAGCAGAATAAAGTATGTTACTACTTTTTATAAATGTAATTAATTCTGTTTATTACAGGAGGCTTTAAAAACAGGAAAAGAGCCCCCTGCTATTTGGAAAGTACAAAAAGCATTATTACAGAAATTTGTTCCTCAAATTCGAGATGGACTAAGAGAATTTGCTGCTACAAATAGTGTAAGTAAAATGGTTGTTTACGTTAGCCTATTTTTTAACAATGATCCTTGAAAATATAGAGTGATTTAAATTTAGAAGTATTTTATACTGACTATTTTGGATATAAAATAAATTTAAATTGCAGAGTATGTGATACTTTATAACATTTTAAAGTCTGTTTTAAAAATAAAATCAAAGGAAGTAGTATGGCTCAAGTGGTTGAGCAACCGCCTCCCACATGGGAGGTCCCAGGTTCAGTTCCTGGGGCCTCCTGAAAAAAAAAGGAAAAAAAAAAATCAAATTGTAAATACCAGCCACTTAAAATAGTATTGCTTAACAGTTTTTAATAAAGTAAAGGAATTAGGGTTAGTCTGTGAAGAGTTAAGATGGACTCAGAGGCTCTTATAGTGATTATTCTATGGGTCATATATCGTGAGAGAAGTTATTCTTTTGTACTTCTCTAGCTGTTCATTGGCTTTGAATAAGTTAGCATCTTACTGATTAGTCAAATGAGACAGCTCTTATGTGTGGGACTCTAGTCAAGAATGAGCCTGCAGGGAGTGGGTATAGCTCAGTGGTTGGGCACCTGTTTCCATATATGAGGTTCTGGGTTCAATCCCCATACCTCCTTAAAAAAAAAAAAGGATGAACGTGTGATCCTTTTTATTCACAGCAAAATTAGCTTGGCCAGACCTGCATATTTGAAAACTTGAAGAATGACTGTGTAATAGTCAATCAGGTTAACAAAGTAATATTTATATACAGATTATGCAATTATATGATTCTAATTGTTTCTTTCCCTAGTATCTTGGATATTTTGGAGATGCAAAGAATAAATACAAAAGAATATATGTGAAATTCATTGAAAACACAAACAAAAAGGAATATGTCAGAGTCTGTTCCAAAAAGCCAAGAAATAAGCCTTCACAAACTATCAGGTATTTATTTTCTTATCTAACATATTTGTATTTGATTATAAGAAGGCTTCTTATTGGTGATATCATTGTACAAAGAATTACATCTATTTAAAAAATTTTTTCCCCATTATATACAAGTCTGAAAATTCAGCTCCTGATGTAATAAGTACTTCTTTTTTAATTAATGAGACAGGCACTGTAATGCCCATGGCCATCTGTGGTGGGATAGTTACCCTTTTTATTCCCAGAGTGCTTTTGGTGTCACCTAGTGTAGTGAAAAAACATTTTGATTCCAAAGCTTGAGTTTAGTTCTTTATGGCCTAGATTAAGACACCCTTTCTAAATCACTTTTTTCTTCTTTAAAATGAAAATAATAATGCCTTCTCTGTCTACCATTGTGAGTGGGAAATTTAAAATAAGCTTTGAGAAACACTATGGCGCCTGTACATGACTAGACAAATGTGTACAGTAGAATTTTCATCATTATTAATGTGATTGGGTTATCTGAAACATGAATCTGGAAGATAACTGTCCTAGCCAAAGTCTATGATCTGTATGAGAAAGGGGGTGTGGCCATAAGTATTGTGTCAGGGAGGTCTAGCTAGTTTAATTATAATTCCCATCTATTGGAAGTATCCCCCTTATTCTTTTATTTTTTAACTTTATTTTGTATATTTAATAATTGAAAATATAAACAATTAAAAACTAAAAAGTAAACACAGATGAATAAATACATACATTTCTCAATTAAATATACTGGATACAGGGAAGCGGCTGTGGCTCAATTGGTTGGGCTGCCGTTTACCGTACAGGAGGCCCCGGGCTCACGGTGTGGTGAGCAAGCTGGCACAACAAGATGACGCAACAAAGGGAGACAAGCAGACACAGAAAAATGCACAGCAAATGGAAACAATGAGCACAAGCAGCAAGGGGGGGATAAATAAATAAAAATAAATTAAAAAAAATATATATATATATATACTGGATACATATATATTTTTTTTAATCAAACAATATATTACACAATATATTTGGTTCATAGTAATGCAATCATACAGTATTTGTCCTTTTGTGTCTGGCTTGCCTCACTCAACATAATGTCCTCCAGGTTCATTCATGTTGTCATGTGCTTTACGACTTCATTTCTTCTTACAGCTGCATAATATTCCATCATGTGAATAGACCACAGTTTGTTTATCCATTCATCTGTTGATGGACACCGGGGTTGTTTCCAACTTTTGGCAATCGTGAATAATGTTGCTATAAACATCGGTGTGCAGATGTCTGTTCGTGTAACTTCTCTCAGTTCTTCTGGATATATACTCAGTAGTGGTATTGCCGGGTCACGTGGCAAGTCTATATTCAACTTCTTTAGGAACTGCCAAACAGTCCTCCACAGTGGCTGTACCATTCTGCATTCCCAACAACAGTGAATAAGTGTTCCTATCTCTCCACATCCTCTCCAACACTTGTAGTTCTCTGTCTTTTTAATTGTGGCCATTCTGATAGGTGTGAAATGATATCTCATTGTAGTTTTGATTTGCGTTTTCCTAATCATGAGTGATGGTGAGCATTTCTTTATGTGTTTTTTTGCCATTTGTTCTTCTTCTTTGGACAAATGTCTATTCAAGTCTTTCGCCCATTTTTTAATTAGGTCGTTTGTCTTTTTGTTGAGTTGTAACATCTCTATATATCCTGGATATTAAATCCTTATCAGATATGTGATTTCCAAATATTTTTTCCCATTGAGTTGGCTGCCTTTTCACCCTTTTGACAAAGTCCTGTGAGGTGCAAAAGTGTTTAATTTTCAGGAGGTCCCATTTATCTATTTTTTCTTTTGTTGCACGTGCTTTGGGTGTAAGGTCCAAGAAACTACCACCTACTACAAGGTCTTGAAGATGTTTCCCTACATTTTCTTCTAGTAGTTTTATGGTCCTGGCTTTTATATTTAGATCTTTGACCCATTTCGAGTTGATTCTTGTATAGGGGGTAAGATAGGGGTCCTCTTTCATTCTTTTGGTTATCAATATCCACTTCTCCCAACACCATTTGTTGAAGAGACTGTTTTGTCCTGTTAACATGTACTTTGGTAGGTTTGTCAAAAACCAGTTGACTGTAGAGGTGAGAGTTTATTTCTGGGTTCTCAGTTCTATTCCACTGACAGATGTGTCTATCTTTATGCCAGAGCCATGCTGTTTTGACCACTGTAGCTTTGTAATATGTTTCAAGGTCAGGCAATGAAATTCCTCCCACAGCACTTTGTTTTTTAAGAATGCTTTTGGCTATTCAGGTACATTTACCCTTCCAAATGAATTTGGTAATTGTCTTCTCTAATTTTGTAAAGTAAGCTATTGCAATTTTGATTGGTATTGTATTGAATCTATAAATCAGTTTGGGTAAGATATACATCTTCACCATATTTATTCTTCCAATCCATGAACACGGAATGTCTTTCCATTTGTTTAGGTCTTTTTAAATTTCTTTTAGCATTGTTTTGTAGTTTTCTGCATATAGGTCCTGTACTTCTTTGGTTAAATTAACTCCTAGGTATTTGAGTCTTTTTGTTGCTATTGGAAATGGAATCTTCCCCCTGATTTCCTCCTCAGATTGTTCAGTACTAGTGTACAAAAACATTACTGATTTTTGCGTGTTGATCTTGTATCCTGCCGCTTTGCTGAATTCATTTATTAGCTCAAATAGCTTTGTTGTGGATACTTCAGGATTTTCTAAATACAGGATCATGTCATCCGCAAACAGAGAGTTTTACTTCTTCTTTGCCTAATTGGATACCTTTAATTTTTTTTTTTTTTCTTGTCTAATAGCCCTAGCTAGAACTTCTAGTACAATATTGAATAACAATGGTGACAGTGGACATCCTTGTCTTGTTCCCGATCTTATAGAGGAAAGCTTTCAACCTTTCCCCATTGAGTAAGATGTTGGCTATGGGTTTTTCATATATGCCTTTTATCAGATTGAGGAATTTTCCTTCTATTCCTATCTTCTGAAGTGTTTTTAATCAAAAAAAGAATGCTGGATTTTGTTAAATGCCTTTCTGTGTCGATTGAGATGATCACGTGGTTTTTTTCCTTCAATTTGTTAATGTGGTGTATTACTTTGATGGATTTTCTTACAGTGAACCAGCCTTGCATACCAGGAATATATCCCACTTGGTCGTGATGTATAAGTCTTTTGATATGCTGTTAGATTCGATTTGCATCTATGTTTATTAGAGAGTTTGGTCTGTAATTTTCTTTCTTGTAGTATCTTTATCTGGCTTTGGTATTAGGGTGATGTTGGCTTCATAAAATATGTTGGGTAATTTTCCCTCCTCTTCAATTTTCTGGAAGAGTTTAAACAGGATTGGTGTTAATTCTTTTCAAAATGCTTGGTAGAATTCACCTGTGAAGCCATCTGGTCCTGGACTTTTCTTTGCTGGGAGATATTTGATGACGGATTCAATCTCCTTAAATGTGATTGGTTTAAGTTCTTGTATTTCTTGTGCATTTCTAGGAATGTGTCCATTTCATCTAGGTTGACTAGTTTGTTGGCATATCCTATTCTTTTGATGGAATTTTATCCATTCATTTCTCCAGGACCAGTATGGAATAGGGCTTCTTGGAGAGCTGTAGGACAGATGCGGTTGCATCTCCACATCAAAACCTTGACCTACCAGACCCTCTAAGAGGTTGTAAAGATAAGGCCTAGAGCCTTCCATAAACCTATTGAGCATCTGTTGTACAGCCTCATACTCTCTGGATCATGAGTCCATAAAGGGAGGGGAGGAATAAAGAAGGAAAAAGAGGGATTGAATTATTAGGTTCTTCTTAACTGAATATTGAATGTCAGTAGTTAATGAACGTATTTCAAGAGATGTTTTTGGAATCACCATTGGAGATATGTAGGACTTGTACTGTATTTTGGGAGTGTTGGTGAATTAATTAGTCTTTTCTTCTCCGATGATTCCCTTATTTTTTTCCTAGTTTATTTCAGTTTGGCAAGATTTCAGTGTGTTAATAAAATGTAATTGTTTGTAACATTGCAGAACTGTTCAGTCAAAGCCAAGTACTAGCAGTAAAACTTCTGATCCTCCAACACTAAAACCTACAACTACAAAAACTCCTTCCATGAAACCTAAAGTTAAACAGCTAAAAGTAAAGGCTGAACCACCACCAAAGAAACGAAAGAAATGGAAAGAAGAATTTTCATCATCCCAATCTGACTCATCTCCTGAAATACATTCTAGTAGTAGTGATGGTGAAGGTGAGTGCTCTATGAAATGAATATTGATAACTTCAGATTATATACACAAATGGAGAGAAGCAGTGATGCTGACCATTCAAAAACTGATTTATTTTTCAAGGGATCTATCTACCTAACTAGGTTCTGCTTAGTTTTTTTATGAAAATAAGTTCACATTCCCTGAGCATATCAACTAATAACACAGTTGGCACACACAGGCACCATTGTAAAATTTAAAAAGCAGTGAACTGAGGGAAGACCATTGTGAATTCTAGCCTTAGTAAATGAAGTTTTGTTGAAACACAACCACACCCATTCATTTCATATAGCCTGCAAAGCCTAAAATATTTAGTATCTGGGCCTTTCAGGAAAAGTTTGCCAACTCCTATTCTTCTAGAGCATAAGGTTGAAGGTGGAAAGGGATTTAAGGAGGGAACTGATATGGTGAAATTTGAATTATAAGACAACACACTCTGGGCATGAATTAAGAGTCTGAACCTAAGTAGTAGTAGAAAGGGATGGAGCAGAGGAAACAGATTTTAGAAATTTAGGATATCAAATTGGCAGAACTTGAATGGTGGATATATGTTGGAGGTAAGGAAGATTTAGGTTCTGAATTTACACTCAATTACAGTCATACCTTGGTACTCGACTGCTATGAAACTCATTGATACTCGACGCATTTTGAAACAAAAATTTTGTCCCGGTACTCGTCGTTTGTTTGGTACTTGATGCGCAAGCTAGAATTTGTCGGTGTCAGTTGCCTTATGACTTGCTACCCTTTCCAGCCAAAACAAAGGGTCACATGTTAGTCACGCGGTAGCTTTTGCCCGTGCACATCCCACTGCCGTCTTATCTTAGCTTCTGGTCATTTTTTGTATTTTTGCGTGTTTTTTTTTTTTTCTTCTCATGGGTCCTAAGAAAACGAGCAGTGATAGCACTGAGCAGAAAAGAAAATTACTTCGCACCACCATTGAGAAAAAAAAAGAAATAATAGGTAAATATGAGAGCATTATTCACATTGCTGATCTTGCTAGGGAATACGATATGCCTAGAACAACGGTCTCCACCATCATTAAGAAAAAAGAAGGGATAAAAAAGGCTGATGTTGTGACAGAAGATAAAGCAGTAACAAAAGCAGCATTACCAAACACTCAAGGAAGTTGAAAAGCTGTTATTAATTTGGGTAAGTGAGAAGCAGTTAGCTGACAACAGTTTATGGGAAGCCATGATATGTGAAAAAGCAAAATTTTTGCATGCCGATCTTTTGAAAAACAAACCAGAACCAAATGATTAGAGTGTTGAAGTTTTTAAGGCCAGCCAATGACTGGTTTGATAATTTTAAAAGAGGACCGGCATTCATAGTGTCATGAGGCATGGTGAGGCAGCAAGTGCTAATAAAAAGGCTTCTGATAAATTCGTCAGTGAATTTCAAGACTATGTAGAGGCTAAGGGTTTTATTCCCCACCAAGTTTTTAACTGATGAAACCAGAGTTTTTAGGGGGAAAACCTACATCAAAAAAGAGGAGACGGCATTACCAGGCCACAAACCAATGAAGGACAGACTCACTCTATTGTTGTGTGAGAATACTAGTGGGGACTTAAAACTCAAGCCTTTATTAGTCTATCATAGTGAAAACTAGCAAGTTTTCAAGAAGCATAATGTCATAAAAAGCAAACTCCATATGATGTGGAGGGCAAACAGCAAAGCTTGGGTCACGAGGCAGTTTTCACCAAGTGGATAAATGAAGTGTTTGGTCCCTCAGTGAAAAAATACTTGCTGGACAAAGGTTTGCCTCTGTAAGCTCTCCTACTTTTGGACAATGCGCCTGCCCTCCCTCCAGGCTTGGAGGATGACTTACTGGAGGTGTTCAGCTTCATCACTGTACAGTTCCTGCCCCCTAACACTACTCGTCTCATCCAGCCCATTGACCAGCAGGTCATTTCAAACTTCAGAAAGTGTACACCAAGGCGCTTTTCCAGAGATGCTTTGAGGTCACCTCTGACATCCAGTTGACACTTACAGAATTCAACGAAGTCTCTTATAGGACAATGAATTCAGCATGGAAGAATTTTTGACCAGAAGCTGTGACTCAGAAAGAGTTTGAGGGTGACCCCAAGCCTGCCGGTACAGAGGGTACAGTGGTGTGGGATATTGTATCTTTGGGCCAATCCATGGGTCTGGAGGTCGATGCTGCTGATGTTGAGGAGTTAGTGGAGGAACATGGTGAAGAGCTCAGCACTGAGGAGCTGCAGGGACTACAGAAGGAGCAGCAACAAGAGGGGGCTGAAGAGATTTCCTCATGTGAGGAGGAGATAAGGGAGGATGTCCCCAGTTCCTTGATAAAATAAATGTGTGCAAAATGGGCAGAAGTTTGAAACTTTGTGGGGAAATACCATCTTGACAAAGCTCTGACAAGGAGAAATGTGAATTTATTGAATGACCAAACAATTTCATATTTACGAGGAATTCTGAAAAGAAGACAGAAGCAGTCCTCATTAGATAAGTTTTTAGCAAAGGTGACAAAGAGTGTGTCAGAGCCTGTGGTGCAAGTTGAAAAAAGGCAGAAAAGAGAAAGAACACCTGAAGTGCAAGTTCCGGATGTTCTATTGGAGGGGGACTCTCCCTCCAAGCAACATTCCATGTAACCTCTCCTCCTCACCACTCTCCTCCCACCGTCCCATTAGGCCATGGACTCTTCTTGGTACAGGTAAAGTGAAGTTTTTATTTTATTTAATCCAAGTATTTATTAATTTTTAGGTTAAAAGTAATGATACACAACCCTATCTTTTTACATATTGCCTTAAAAATGTGCATTGTCTTTGGTTTGGGAATGCATTAAATTCATTTACATTATTCCTTATGGAAAAATTTGTTTGGTACACGTCATTTTTGGTACTCCTCTTTCCTCCTGGAACCCGGAGTACCGAGGTATCACTGTATATAAGCTTCCTCAAATGACAACTAAAGTAAATTTTCTTTCCCTTGGTAATGTAAATGACCACTAGGTGTCACTAGTAGTTAAGCAAGCATTTTTTGTGCTTTTACGAAGGCAACTATTGATAAGTAAACATAGATTTGTAGGCCAGGAGTTTTCAAACTCTGCTTCAGGATCCCTTTACACTCTTTTTATTTCAAAAAACTATTGATAGTTACAAATATAAATTAAAACAGAAAACTTAAAAATTATTTAAAATAAACCCATTACATATTAAGTTTCTCTTTTGAGAAATAACTATATTTTCTGAAACTAACAATATTTAGTGAGAAGAGTAGCATTTTCATATATCCTTCTATATTTTATTGTTTTATGTTGTTTTGGATAAAGTACATGAAAAAAACCAAGTCTTACATAGATTTGTTATTAGAAAAGAGAGGAGTATTTTAATTGCCTTTAAAAATATCCCTAAGATATTCTGTTTCAGTTGGTCCAGCAATTTGGGTTTTCATTTCATTTTAAAAGCTCTCCATTGATTCTAATGTGCAAACCCACTTTTAAGAATCTCAGGGTATTTTTAAAGGCAGGGTAGGAGAACCTTGAATTTGAAGAAAATGTGTCCACAACGTTTCATCTGCTTATGGACTCTTTATAGAGAAAAAATGCTTTTAAAGTTGTCAAGAGGGAAAATTCAATATTTCATCTTTTCCCCCTCCCAGAATTTGATCCTCCAGCTCCCTTTGTCACTCGGTTTTTGAACACAAGAGCCATGAAGGAAACCTTTAAGAGCTACATGGAATTGCTTGTTAGCATTGCCTTGGACCCTGACACAATGCAAGCCTTAGAGAAGAGCAATGGTACAGACTGCTAAGTAGTACTTTCTTGGTGGTCCTTTCTGGATTTGTTTTCTATTGTCTGTTAGTTACACATTTATATATGGTTTGTGTAATGTATACCTATACATTGTCAGTTAACAATTTTGTAATACCTTCATACTGTGAAATGCGTCATATCTTTTCATGCATTGTCTGAATATTTGAACAACTATATATTGAATGTATTTGTAGTGTTTTCTACAGTTGGGAAAACTATATAGCTACCCACCAGTTTCTTTCAATTCTAGAATCTTTATCATCCTCATAGTATTTCACTAAATGTCTGTATTACATGGAACTGTGTAGAAAGTCCAGATGTCAATATATGCTGTTTTCCAATAATTGGAAAGATAAGCCAGAAGGTAATGGTATAAAGATTAAAATTGTATATTTGTATCTTCAGTAAAAGATATATCAGAGAAATTATTTTTTAATTAGTTTTAAAATATATATATACTGGGTTATATCCATTAATATTATTCCTATATGCTTTAGTAATTTTTTAATAGTAAAACAGGGATGAAATTGACATGAAATAAACTGGTAATTCATAGATCTAATGTTGCTCAGTCTTTTTTACCCCTCTTTTTTACCTGTGGCATTCACCAGGGCAAAGAAAAAGAAGGAATGAAGGATTAATAAGCCAGTTTCCCTTACCCTTCTATCAAAAGAAATTGTATGGATGTAAGATCAATAGATAGAAATATAATATATTGCTATGCTGATAAATTAAGAAATAGTCTAGTAACCTACTTTGAAGATGTACTTTTTTAAAAATTTTAAAGGCAGTACCAGGGATTGAACCCCGGACCTCGTACATGGGAAGCAGGGCGCTCAAACCACTGAGCTACACCTGCTCCCCTAATGGTGTTTTGTTTTGTTTGTTTTTTAATAGAAAAAGAAAAAGTTTTGGTTAGGAATTTTTGCCATACTTTTTCTCTTCCCTTTCCTAAAATAACTATTTTGACTGTCACTCTGTTTTTCATACTGAGTCTTGATCGTTTTTCTTCCCCTACTTCTTTGCCTACTAATTACAGTGCACTGAGAATATCCCTTGGTGTCATATTCAGTTTTTATATAATTTTATAATGTCAGCTAAGTTCATATTTTGTAATACTGTTATTTCCACATGTGATAAGTGAGGTCTGGAGATATTAGGCAAGCTGCCCACTGGACATATAGGTGCCATCAGCTCTAGTGGCAGAGACAGGGTTAAAGCCCAGGACTTTTTGATCCCAGTGTAGAGTATATCCCATCAGTATAAAGTAAAAAAAGGTTGTAGTTTCAACAAGTTTTCATGTTAATAGTTTTTCTTTTACTGTGAATTTTAATATTCTTTCAGATGAGCTACTTTTGCCTCATATGAAAAAAATAGATGGCATGCTGAATGATAACAGAAAAAGACTTCTTCTGAATCTTCATTTGGATCAGTCATTCAAGGTATTTCCCTCACGATTTATTAGCAAAACTCAGTCAAAATCATAGTCTTAAGTACAAAAGGAAGGGAAATTATGAAAATCATTCTCAGTTTTGCAAAATTTTTCACCTAACAGAAATTTGGGTTTTATTCATTATAAGTCTGTTTAGCTTGTCTTTTTTATTTATTAAGGAAATTATTAGTGTTAATCATTTTTTTCTCTGATTAAATGATCTCTCTCAGGTATTTATATTCATCTAGTATTTCTAGATAGCAATTTCCAAATGTTTTCCAAAGAACTTCCTTTAAATTACCCTATTTCAATCTTGATTTTCTTTTAAACATTTTCAAAATTTTTCTTATTTTGTCTATTATTAAAATTGGCCTTTTCTTATCATAATTATCAGAATTCCCTTAACTTGCTTGATTTAGCCAATACAGGAAAAAAAAAAAGATTCTTGAATAATGGTAGAAGATATATATAATTATATCTGTTAATATATTTTGGCATTTTAAATTGTTTTTGATGTCATCAGTAATATAGCATAAATTGCTAATCTAAAATGAGAAAATTTGTCATAAAAACTACCTAGTAGTTGAAAAAAATTCCAGCTCTTCTTATCAAAAATAAAACGTTACCACATCTAGAATCATTTGAACATATTTACCTTGGGAAAAGTTTTTTATTGATTGTGACCATATTAAATGTTTGTATAATTTTTTTCACATAAGAGTGAATATTGACTTCATTTTAACTAGGTGAAAATTGAGGCTCTGGGCAAAGTTAGGTTTAAGTTTTAATGGCACCAATCTATAGTACTAGTCATGTATTTTCACTGCCATGAACTTGCAGGGGAGGGAACAGCCAGAAGCTGATAAGAAGCCCAGTACTAAGAATTTTAGTGTCCTTACTCCTCTCCTAGCCCATTGTTTTCTATTTAACTGCTGCCTTCAAATGAAATATTCCTTTGGAAAATACCATATTTTCTGGAGGCAAAGGAATGTTGTTTAATATGTGTTTTCTAAAGATTTACTGAATCTTAAAAATTACCAGTTTCGCCTATACATTTTTAAAATGTCAAACCAGTTCTCTAATGACTTGTGTTAAAGTCATCATTTGAGATTTAATAGATTAAGTAGATATTTCAAGTTTATGCAGTCATTTATGGTGAACAACTAAAAACTTAATTTTCATATCTTTTCATAGGAAAAAGCATGAAATTAATTTATTTGGTAATTATAGCTATTAATTCTAATAATTTTTTCATTAAGCAATTTGAATTTCAAAGCCAGATAACACAATATTAAAAGTTAGAATGATTTGCCTGTAGAAGGTAAAATATTAAAAATAGATTAAGAAAGATTTTATTTTCTTTAGAAATAACTACCACAGTTTCCCATGAAGGTCCTGGTAATTTCAGGAGCCTTTGAAGCCTTTGGAAGTTATGGTGCTCTGTTTTCCTCTGAAATCCATGTATTTCTGATCATCTTTAGTATCTTGAGCTCACTGGAAAGATCATTTAAATTTTCTCCTTTTATCTCCATTGGCCAAAGGGTTCATTGTTTCCAAATTTAGACTCCATTTCTAGTCTTTAAATTTCATTTGTTTTAAATAGTAATTCTGTACCCCAGATTATTCAGGCCTAAGCATATTTTAAATGGAAAGTACCAGAATATATGATAAAAGCTTGACTACCTTGAGAAAGAAAAAGAAGGTATAACTTGATAATAACTCACTTTGGTAGGAAATACCAAAAATCCTATTTGTAGCATATGAAACATCGTTCTCTCCTACACTATATCTAAAGAAAAGTATATCATCTGTTTAAAATAAAACAAAACCAAAAGCCCATGCTGTATTCATGCTTACAGTTCCAGGTGCTTGGAAACAGTGTATAGACTTGGAGAAGAGTGGCCTTGAAGGTTGGAAGTTTATTAAAAAACAGTTGAGCTTATCAAATGAGGCTGGCATTTTGAATCATAAATATAATGGGAGTACTTTAACCCTTTTAGTGTTTAACTATAATTAAACTAGTTAAATTTAGTTACAAGTGTCATTCAGTTATTTGTAGCTTTTCATGTCGGGATGATTTACCAAATAGATAAGGGCATAAATATTGCAGCTGCTTTTAAAAAATGAACTGGAATTGGTTCTGCCACATAGCCATTATATTGTCAGTGGTAGCTACTCTGTCATTGTGGTCAAAAACTCCTTAAGCCTTGTTTTTTGATTTTATCTTCACAAGTGTTTTTCCTGCAGTCAAAAGATGCAAGAGAAAATGCTTCTCATTTTCCTCTGTTCGTATTCTTGTCCAGGATGGGATGACTTCTTTATAGAGGACTTGGCCAAGTTTCAGGATGTTAACAATGGTTTAAAGGAGAAAAGCTTTGAAGAAACAGCCTCTCTTTCCCCTCCCTGTGAAGCCAGAGAGGTGGTACTAGAAAGAACTTTCGGCCTTGGTCAGGAGTCCCACAGTGTCATACGCTGTTGCTTACAGCAGGTTATGTGGTCAGCCCAGACTTGAGGGGTGAGGAACTAAACCCCATGTTGTAATGAAAGGAGGTGCAAAAAAATAGTATGACCGTGTTTAATTTACCACAACCTATCAGTAACCTCCCACATATATGTATGTGTATGTATGTACATGTACATTTGTATCTATTTAAAGAACTTTGAATAGTAGTTTACATTAGTTTTCTTCTGTAGTTAATTTTGCTTACTTCTTTTAAAGAATGCTTTGGAAAGTTTTCCTGAACTGACAATAATTTCTCGAGATTCTAAAGCAAAAAGTGGGGCATCTACTATTTCTAAAATCAAAATGAATGGCAAAGCTTATAATAAGAAAACTCTAAGGACTTCCAAAACAACCACTAAATCTGCACAAGTAAGTACATATTGATTGTCATACCTATACTTTTTTCCAGTTGCTAATATAATCCCTACTTAAAATGTTGGAACGCAAATATTTTTCTATGTTGGTATGTTTGAAGCCTTTTCCAGGTAGGAATGAACAGCTCTGGCCTGAGGAGCAGGAACTCATTTTTGTTCATTGTTTTTTCTTCAGTGGCTAGCACAGTATCTGGCATATAGTAAGTGTGCACAAATTTTTAAAATAGACTAATAAGGAATCATCCCATGTTTATATTTATATGCGTATTTTATATAGTTCTTTGTCATTGGCTACACATGCATACAAACAAGTGTGCATATGCACATTCCATAAGAAGATTCAATATCGATTCCCTATCTACAAAATCATTGAAGTTGAAATGCATTAATCTTGAAACATAGTATAAATTGGAAGTCATTCATCTTGAGACAAGAATAAATTGGTATAGTTCTTTCAGAAAACATTCTGGCAACATATCAATTCCACATCAAAAGAATATATTCTGCAGAAATACATTCACAAATGCCTAAAAATGTATATACCCTTGCTCATTGCAAAATTGCTTATAAGAACACTCATTTATGTCCCAGTTTGAGATTGGATAACTAGAGTTGCCCACACAATGTAATAATATGCACTTTTGAAAAAGGAAGAGATCGACTCACTCATTCTTTCAAGAAAAAAATTTTATCGTGCTTCTAGTGTGCCATATATGTTTCTGTATACTGAAATGGTCAAAAATCCCTGCCCTCACATAACTTCTATTCAGGGGCTGGAGAGATATCCAGGGTTTTTTTAGATTAAGAAAACAAAGTTGCAGAACAATATGGATAGTATGAGTCCCTTCCCATTAAAAAAAATAGTGTTATAGTATATGTGTGATACATAGGGGGAAACCTATGGAAGAATAAATATTAATCATGTTTATATCTGAAGCAAGGGACTACAGTAGGAAGCTTTTACTTTATAAGTCATCTCTTTCTGTTACTAAAAAGAACAGATTTTAACATAAAATTAAAATTCTTATTTTGAATAGGCATCTATATTAATAAAAGCTAATACCTACCCAAAGAAGTTATTTTCAAGATTGCCATTGAGACTTTTGGTCCAGTATTTTCCTAGAAGTATTCTTAGTTCAGAAACTTTATGAAAGATATCATAAACATTTTTCTTTTTATAGGAGTTTGCTGTAGATCCAGAGAAAATACAGCTGTATTCTTTGTATCATTCACTCCATCATTATAAATACCATGTTTATCTGATATGTAAAGATGAGGTAATTTCTTTATTTTTTTTCATTTATTTAAAAAAGAAACATGTTTTTCTGAACTTTAAGGAGATTCTAACTATAGTATTTTTAATGCTTTAGAGAAATATGTTAAAAAGTGTGTGTTTTGCCTATATTCTACTATAAATGACTAGAAGATTTATTGTTCTGTTGTTATTTTTTGTGCTCTGATTGCCCTGAGGCTCACTACATCTTGTAGGAGCTATAATTGTTAATGTTTTTAAGCTGTTAAGTGGTTGCTTTACATTGCCACAATAAATGGTGCTTTATTGCATTTTTTTCCCTCATATTGTATAATGATCCTACTTAATTCACTGTAGTAATTGTTTTGATATCTTGTTGTCATCCTTATCACCAGAAGGGCCTTATCCTGCATAATTACAGAGAAATGGGTTTTTGTGCCTTGACATGAAGAAAAACAAAATGTAAAATTTAACTGTAAATTTTAGATATCATAAATGTTAAATTGTTCAGAAA
This sequence comes from Cabassous unicinctus, assembly GCA_029593785.1. Lineage (NCBI taxonomy): Eukaryota > Metazoa > Chordata > Mammalia > Cingulata > Chlamyphoridae > Cabassous > Cabassous unicinctus. The sequence continues at coordinate 18,358 of JAQZBX010039571.1, forward strand.
CTATGTATGGCATTAATACCACCTCTTGTGCATAGAATATAAGGAATAATTTCCGTAGACAGATTAAATGATTGTAGACAGTATACCTTATTTGACCAGTACTTTCCGGTTTTTCATTAAGTGTTAAGTTGGCTCAAGGCCATACCTGATGTGTTTGACAATAGTCTGGTATGGAAAGATGTTCATAAATCTAACCTCTCTCCAGCAAAGGAGAAAGCAAAGGCAGTGATAGAAAATATGCTGACAATTTTACAATGCTCTAAATTGTAGAATAGGCCCCCAAATTTGTTATTCAGCTTTTCACACAACTGGAAGGAATGGAGAAAGTTTGGGACCCTTTTCTACTCTTCCTCCCTGCTGTCCCCTTCCACCCCCCATGGTGCCAAAAAATGACAGGGTTAGTCTTCACCCAAATTTACCTAAAATAATCATTCTTCATGGATGGGATTTTTAAAAAAAAATTTTAATTGGTACTTGTAGGTAAGTTAAGAAATCCTCTTTTCATTTGGGATATAGAAAGAGTAAGCCCCTGTGAGGAGCAAGTGTAAGCTAATATGGCAATTTTCTTTTTTTTTTTTAGATTTCTTCTGTGCAGAAAAAAAATGAAGATTTAGGACAGGAAGAAATTGTTCAACTTTGTATGAAAAATGTAAAATGGGTAGAGGACCTGTTTGAAAAATTTGGAGAACTTCTGAATCATGTACAGCAGAAATGTTCCTAACATTTCCACAAAATCCCATCTTTTTATAGCACTAATGAAATGGCAGAAAGGGATGGTCAAAGAGGGGTCTAGCTCCTCAGATAATCGGACGTCAAGCAGTGGTCTCCTGCAGGTGTGCCTGCTTCCATCATGGAACTTATATCGTGACCTCTGCTAAAGGACAGTGGTGCTGCCAAGGAAGTCAGTCCTTTGGAAAGAACCTATATCCCACAACATTTTTATCCTAATGAATGATTTTTCTATTTTGTAAACCATTGGGTAACTGAGTTTTATTTTCAGAAATGTTTTTTGACAAATGATGAAGCATGCACTAAATATAATTTTTCTTTATTGCTAGAGAGATAACATTTAAGTAACGTGATTATTTTTCCTGACTCTGGCTAGACACCAGAATGAAAGAGAGGTGGCAGAAAGCATATATTTGCATTTATATCTGGCCACAACACAGATAGTATTGTACATTATGTAAACAGATCTGGTGTGATGTGACATTCTATATGAGAATATCACCAATTTAAAATATGACAATTCAGAAACTGCGTTCTGCTTTATGGACCTTTTACTCTAACATGTTCAGGAAACTGGATGTGGAATTGGTGCAATTCTATGACTGCTTTTTGTGTCAATTTATATTATGATGAAAAAACAATGACATACTATTTTCCCTATCTCAAAGAAAAGTATTTTCCTTTATACTGTGTTTTTTTTTCCTTTGGAAAAATTTTTCAATTGTACATTTTATCTCACTAATAGTTGTATTTTTCACAAAGAAAATATTGTGGTTATAATTATGTTTGATGTATCTGTAATACACTTCATTATTTTCAGTAAACCTTATTTAGATATATGTTGAATTTCTATTGTAAACTCTATCTTGAGGTAACCATTTTTGTTCATACAGATTTGCCTCAGTGTTATCAAGAATACACATTCAGTACCAGAATTAGTTTAGTTTTATAAATGGGGTTGTGTTAAACACTGCAGTAATTTTCTAATACATGAAAATAAATTTCGTACTAAAATAACACTTAACTGATTTGTTGAAGTGAAAATCTAGCCACATTGTACATCTTGAAGTATAAAATTGATAATTAGGTCATATGCAGTGTTAAATACAGCTTACATAACTCTTAGAACTGGAAGTGGTGGAGCTCTCGTTTTTGGTGCCTTTCCAACGTTATACACACTATTGTAGCTGTCTTCAGTTTAATAGTTAGGACTTCAAGTAGTTTACCAGAGACAGTGAATGTATTAGGTTCAACATGACCTTGTGTTTTATTTGCGTTTGCCAACAGGATGCCTTATTTGTTTGGAAAAAAAGGTTTACTAGTGTCATTCTAAACGATCTCCTTTTTTAGGCTTCTAAAAAAGTTGTTATCCATCATACGTTTTTTATTTTACCACCATTCAGTGCCTTAAGTCCTATCAAGAAAGCAGTGTTACTGCTCAATGCCCAAATCAGACATGCTCATGTGGATACTGCTGTTGTCTTGATATTGAGTTAACAGGCCAACTTCTTTTACTTAAAACCTTGGTAAACTTGCAAAGAATTGAAGGTAACATGGAACTTGATCTGAGAAAAAAAACCTTGTAGCATTGGGTGAAAACTAAGTATTTGGATTTGAGTTACACTTACATATTTATTTCTGATGGTTTTCTTATTAAAAGCAATAATCCTTAATACTCACACCTGCCATTAGACAATAAGATACTCAATAATGGAAGTTCTCTCAAGGGTTAAATGTCTCATTTCTGCAAGTTTCTTAAAATCTGGGCAGATTTTATGGAAGCAGAATAGCCTATTATTACATTCATTTTGCTTAACTCATGTGAGATACAGAATCTCAGCAGTGGACACATCATAAAATTAGTTTTTCTAAGTGGGGAAGAGTTCTAAGCAGCCATGTTTCTTTCTGAAAGTATCAGCTCTGGACAGAATTGGTTTCCTTTTTTTCCAAAGTGCAGAATCTCCTAATGTGATAAGTATATGTTGTTACATTAATTCCCGAGCTTACTTTCCTGAATGATTGCTGGCTTAAATATTTTTTTTTAAAGCTGCCTTGGATTTAGGTAACTCTTAATTTGATATTTGAAATCTCTTGCCACATTTTCTTCATAATAAGCCCCTTGGAAAACAAACATGTTTTCTTAGAGTATATCTAATGCTTCCTGTAAAAATAGCCCATTTTCTTTTGAACTGCAGTTGCCCCCAAACTGTTTGCAGCTATATTCATGTTAGTAAAGCAAGAGTTTACATAATATTGGGGTCAGTCCTATGATACTGCTTTTAGGAGAGCCTGTTAATGTTGTATCATCTTATCTCATTTCATCCATATAACACAGGCTTAAAACATCAACCTTGGGCCCTAGAGAAAAATGGGACTATTATGACAACCATATATGAGTCCTCTCATCGTATGAAGTTAAATAATACCTAGCTGGTTAGCAATTACATTTCTTACCAGTGAGTTTGAATTTTATGATATAGAAATACTTTAGATTGTAGATAGAGTTAAAGAGGTAAAGCACATGTTGCCAAAGCCCAAGAAAACATTTTTAAGGAAGATTGGATTTTCCTAACCACAGAGATCTGGGAATAATTTAATGTAAAAAAAATTCATTGTGTTTGTGTTCATTTCTAGTTCAGATAAGTGATTGGAGAGGTGGCCTCCTTGTTTCCATTTTCATTATAACCCAGTTTTCATTTATTTGATTCTCTAATAAAATTATAAATTTATAAAGATTTATGAATTATCACAGTAAGTCCATAGGAAATGCCCGTTTTTCTATTCAAATAGGAAATATTGGTAAGATGGTAAAATCTTATTTTAAAATGGCTTAGAAAATTTTAGGATTACCTTAAATTTCTAAAACTCAAAAATGAATGAATGATGGACATTATAACTGTTTTCAAAGCTTTCCCCAAATTTTATAAAATCTCATTTTCCTTTTAATATACGTATTTATTTTCTTAAAAACAGCTGTATTCCATCCTGTGACTTTTGAGGTATATCCAAAAGCAGCAGGGTTATTGAGGCAGCTTTCCCAAGAGTTGCTTCAGATGTGCAAGTTCCAAATTTTCTTGTTTTTGTATACAGTACAATTTTTGTTTTAAACTCTATTTCCATCTGTTTCTCAAAAGTGCTTTTCAAACAAAGTGAAATGTCCCAAGATAAGTGCTTCTAACCGTGTCAGTGGCACTTGACACATAACTGCACAAATGAACAATGTACTCTAGTGGTTGTGCATTATCCTACATGTACAACCTGTGGCATCTATGTTCACAAATGCATGTTTTTGCAAATCACCTTTATTTATAAGTGACAATAATTGAAGCTAAGGATACAAAGAAACTTTCTGCATTTGTAGTCCAGAGTTTCAAGTGGTCCATAACACAATGTATGGAAATGTGAAAGACAATTTTGTATATTTGTTTGTTACTAACTCAGATCATTAAAATGAAAACAGTTTTTAAACAACAAAATCAGAATGCTTGGTTGTTTTTTTGTTCGTTTGTTGTTGTTGTTGTTTTTAAGAATTGAAAACTGAGGTATTGTATTAGCCAAAAGAATCATTTTATAGATTCCTTGCACAGAGTTATGTACAAATGGTATATGGCCCACCCATCATTTTCTCAGAAGATTATTTTAAGTCAACATTTGATGAATTATACAGCCTTAGCTGACAATATCAGAAAATGTTTAACCCAAATAAAAATATAAAAGGAAAAAAAAATACAACTCTTAGCCCTTTTCTACCTATAAAGAATTATAAATCCATAAAGTTATACCTAATTTTTATTTGAAAATAATGTGCATAATTAGAAGTAACTACTAATATCAAGATAACTTTTTTATTTTAACTGTTGACTAGGTTTAAAAGAATTTGTCCTGACTGTTCTTGACTTTCC